>JXCR01095804.1:146953-161953 GCA_002079205.1 Phalaenopsis hybrid cultivar | reverse complement strand
CACTAAAAAGTCTTGGGCTCGCTCAAGCTCAGCCGTTTACACCCCTAGTATGCAAATGTCCCTTCTAATTAAGATTTGATAAAAAAAAATTGTAATGGCATATTTTATTTCCAGAGCCCCAGAGGCAATCAAAGCAATGAATCAAGTTTTGTCTAAAGCAAAAGCAGAGATGTATGATTGCAATACATTTATTCGAAAGCTCCGTGGGATGCTTCAATCTGCAGATGAACGGGCTAGGGGCTTGAAAAAGCAAAGCACATTCCTGNCTGCAATACATTTATTCGAAAGCTCCGTGGGATGCTTCAATCTGCAGATGAACGGGCTAGGGGCTTGAAAAAACAAAGCACATTCCTGAGTCAATTGGCTGCAAAAACAATTCCAAACGCTNATCCAACCCTATCTTTTATTAAACTTGTTCTAGATTCGGTAATTTATTTTTAAGTATTCATATTTTTATGCTCGCGCCATTATTTTTGATGAAAGCTTTATTGCGTGATCATAGAAAAGTCACTTGTCCGAATACAATCAGTTGTCACTTGAAAGCAAGAATAACCCTAGTTAACTGTTTGTTTAAAATCTGATTAATTGCTTCCTTTCTGTGCTCAATTTTACACTTGATTTTTCATCTTTTTTTTTTCTCAACATGACTAATCTCCCAACTAATCACAAACATCTATGTTTTGAATGTGTTATTATTTGTTATCTAAGCCTTCTCAACAAATAGTTGTTCCAGAACTGATCGAAAAATAACTCTTTAAAGTTTTTTTTATATAAAAAAATATCATTAATGGCTTCGGGACATAGCAGGTATTTATTAACATCTGTCATTTAATGCATTTTTTACCTCCGCTCTCAGGATGATGAAGTGTTTGTTCAGCTCGAGAATGCTGCCATTGAGCACTCGAAAGCTGTGGACTCTGCAGTTTTGGGGAAGTACTACATANTGTCACTTGAAAGCAAGAATAACCCTAGTTAACTGTTTGTTTAAAATCTGATTAATTGCTTCCTTTCTGTGCCCAATTTTACACTTGATTTTTCATCTGTTTTTTTTCTTAACATGACTAATCTCCCAACTAATCACAAACATACATGTTTTGAATGTGTTATTATTTGTTATCTAAGCCTTCTCAACAAATAGTTGTTCCAGAACTGATCGAAAAATAACTCTTTAAAGGTTTTTTTATATAAAAAAAAAACATTAAATATCATTAATGGCATCGGGACATAGCAGGTGTTTATGAACATCTGTCATTTAATGCATTTTTTACCTCTGCTCTCAGGATGATGAAGTGTTTGTTCAACTTGAGAATGCTGCCATTGAGCACTCGAAAGCTGTGGACTCTGCAGTTTTGGGGAAGTACTACATTTGGAGGCGAGAATATGATAATGAACACACAGATACTAAAGTAAAGTTCATGCGAGATCAACTGGTCATGGCAAGAATTTATATGCTCATTGCTAAGTCAAAAAGCAAGCTTGATATTTATGAAGAGCTATTGAATCAGCTCAAGGAAAATCAGCGTATGGTAGGAAAGGCCAATGCTGATGCAGACCTTCCGAAAAGGTGTCCTTCTACTCCCTTCTAGTTAGGGAAATTCACAATCCTTACGTTTTTACAAATCTCACACCTAAACTTTCATATTTATAGATATAACACTTTGGTGTTTTAAACCTAGTATTTTACTTTTGAAAAGCTGTAATAGCACTATTTTTTTTAAGTGATATTAAAGATTTTAGTGCTATCTGTGTAAATATGAAAGTTTAGGTATGTGATAAGTAATTACATAAAATTGATAAGTAATTCAAAATAACACACACACACACATACAAATGGTTTCATAAGTAATTCAAAATAAACGAAGGGTGTTAGATTTTTAACACACACACACACACACATATATATGTACATACATACATACATACATATTGGGGGAAATAGCATTATTCGGCTCCCTACGTGTTAATCACAAAAGTAGAGTACTTAAGGTTGGGAGAGGATCCCCCGAATCTAAAATGAAAACAATACAGTACGCAATCATATGGGGGTTCCTCCCCCGAATCTAAAAAGAAAACAATACAGTACACACTCATATGGGGGTTCCTCGCCACATTACAAAACCTCTCAACAACACAAAAAAGAATATACCAAAACAAAATAAAGACCAAAGATGGTCGTATACCCAAAACACAAAGACCCAGAAAAAAGAAAAAAACCACGTGGAGCCCAAAATAATCAAAGACCGAGAGCTGATCTAATATACACCAAGCTGCTCCAAAAAATCGAAACCACACCGAAGTCTGAGAACAAAGTCTGCAAAAACACCTCTGTGACTTGAAAGTAGCTATGTATCCCTGTAAACCTGTATAACAGTTGTAGATATAACCAAAAAAGCAAGGGAATTCAAACTTGTTGAGGCAAAAAACAAAGCAACAAAGGAGAGGAAGCCAGCAGGCAATTAGAATTGTGAGGCTGTAAACGACCAGATGAGGGCAAGTCGTTGGTAAAGGGGGAGTAAACATCCACAGGAAAAGGGGAGTGGACATGAAACCATATGTTCCAATCAACAAGAAAGAAAAGAGACCCGTAGCTAACCTCCAGTAAAACAACGAGCCACTTAAAACACAAAGGCAGTAGCTGAGCATACACAAAATCATGAAAGGCATGAAAGTTAGATAATCAAAGAAATCAAATGTAACAAAGACCAGTAGTTAGCTTCTAATGTATGGTATAGAAAAATTATCACCATGATGCAACTGTTTGAGAGGCGGATGGGGATGAGTAGCAACAATCGAGAGAGTGGTGCCACTCTTTGCAAGCCAATTCACAGGTGCATTCCCCTCTATAAATAAAACTGAATTGAATGTTAAGATGATGCACAAAGATTAAATTCCAGATACGATTAAGTAGACACAATAAATCCCAATCAGGCTTGGCCACTTTAGAATTGGTGTTTTTACAAATGAGTTGGGCACTTATTTGTCATTTTGCTTCCCCTATTGAGGTTGTAAGTCCTCTGGAATGTGAAGGCCGGGCTGTGTTGATGGGTATTAAGCTTGCAATTATTTTTTACTACTCTAGACCGGGTATAATGAACTGAACACGGGCAATGATACTCACCTTACTAATTTGTTAGCCAGCTCACTTCCGAGAACTAGAGGCAGGAGGACTAAAGTGTTCCTAGCACTTTTGTGCCATTTTGTGACTTTTTGATTTTTTACCTTTATGTATCTTTACTTTATATTTTAGTTTTTNGAACCCTCTGTACCAGGTATGTTGAGCTCCTGATCGAGCAGACCTTCTAAGTCATGCTCCAGGATAAGAGTTCCCTTCGCATGTACTTAGAAGTACAACCGTCTCATAGCTCGTATGGAAACAACCCCTCTAATTCTGGGTCCTACTGGAATCCATACGGTATTTTACTGTCATCCATCCTGCGGAAGGTCACAGACACCCTACAGTGTCGTACTCCTGGAATGCAGTGCTTGGCAACGTCTGCACCGTTGCCTTTAAGAACAAGTATTGAACCCATTAGAAGAGGAATCTCCACAACTCCTCTGAATTTGCCAAGGCCGACTATATCAATTTCTTTTCCAAATAGAATATTGCTTTTACTCATGAAAGAGACCGTGTAGAAAGGCCTCACAAAATCATGATGGTCGATGTGTGGGAGAATGCAGTCACCTTCTTCGTAAATGTTAATGATGCAACTGTTGGGAATGCAAGTAGCGGGTAGAATATTTCACTTGACCATTCTCTTGATCATCCATTTTATCATCAGTGGTAACGGATCCACTTGGTCGTATCTGAGGATCCCAGGCGGATTCCCCTGTCTGTCGTTCGTAAAATTGTAGCAACAGCCATATTGGATGGTGAATCTTCCCTTTCCCCTCATCCATTTCTTCGGCTCGGAATATGTCCTCTCTATGAGAAGGCCCGCTCGACCTCTATCTCGTAAATCGAAGATGCAGTCCAGAATGATTCTTTCATCAGTTTCATAGAAAACCTACGTATATAGCTCCAGGCCTTCCAATATGTTGACAAACTTTCCCTGAACTTCTTCATAGGACTCGAATTCTCTTTTATTTACTCTGCTTATCATGTAGTATTCTACCATACCATGAGTTAGTAGCCGCCGTGGGCGCTCCTTCCTTCGGGCCTCGGCGAGAACCCAAACTGGTGTTGGTCGATTCGGAATATAAGATTCAGCCTCTAGTGGGATGTATGATTCTGGGCTCCATGGTGTGCGCTGATCTGTCCCCTGTGGGACATACGGTTCATTTGTCGCGAAGTCTGGAGCCTGAGACTCGTTGGTGCTTGAAGTGTATTCTTCTAATGTACTGAAACACTGTAGATGCAGAACGTTGCAGTCCGGGCATTCTACAAATGCGCCTGTGACTGATGTCCCGACCGGTACCTCAACGTTGCATGATGGGCAACCCCTGCTTAAGATATCTGGAACTGGGAGCACATCTTATTCTATCACAAATCTTGACTCTTCATCTGTAGTGGGCAGGCTGGCAGAAGTTTCTCTCAGATCTGGGTCGTAAATATGTCTCTCAGTAATGGGGGTAAGAAAACTTCTCACGTCTCTCTGGCGTTTGCGTTCCTGTCGCAGAAAGGCTCTTTGTTTCTTTCAACTGGCATTTCAGCGTTGTGTCCTGCGGAGCGGAGTATTCGGTAATCATTCATTACGGGCGGCTATCAGGTCCCTTGCTGGAGTAGCTATCATGGAGGGCAGTCAGCTGGGCCCCTCCATCGGATCTTATTCCGCTATCACGTTTTTACCTTTGCATGATACATTGTCTTGAGTGGTCACCCTCAACAGTGAAGGCAGTCCCTCCTTTTCTTTATTGCTGACTACGTCCATTAGAGGACCCTCGTAGTCCATATCAACTTGGTTGAAATCCACGTTGAAATCTATGACACCTCCTTGCGGCGTCATCTCTTCATTCAGTGTGAGGTTCCAGCCGTCTTGGAAGGCAAAGATCAGCCTCTGTCCTGACATTTTTCTGCAGACGACAGGAAAAACATCAGTGGGCCGAAGTTTGGCATGAACAGGAACAAAACAAAGTATTTATTAAAGTAAATTTTAGTTTAATTTGGTGAAGAGAATTATTCATTTTATGTGAGTTTCGTTTGATTTAATATGGTATTTAAATTCAAAAGTAGAAAAGAGAACGTGTGAAGTTAAAAAATCTTCTCAAAATTTTCATTATATTGAGGTTAATTACAAAGTTTGGACCTGGTCATAGACATTTGGTCACATAGATAACCTTAAAACAATCAAAGTTTCAAAGTTTTCAAAGCAAGCAGAGGCAAGCAGAGGTAAGCGGCATTAAGCAAATCAGGTTGCATAATAGGTTTTCAGGTATCGTCCATTTATCGGTAACATGGGTCTTTCACCCGGAAGTCCACTAACTGGTAGGCTCCTCCTGTATAGACCTTCTCAATGACAAATGACCCCTCCCAAGTGGGCTTGAACTTCCCACCTATTTTGCGGTGAGCAAGAATAGGCCTTTTGAGCACAAGTACGAGGTCAGCAATTTTAAATGTCCTTGGGCGGACCAATTTGTCATGGGCTTGTACCATCTTTGCCTGGTAGAGCTCCAAATTTTGCTGGGCTTCTAGTCGTTTTCCTTCGAGACTCTCCAGTTCTTCAAGTCTGAGTTTTGCACTTTCTCTCTTTGTGAGTTGGTTGGCAACGGCGACTCTGAGAGATGGTGTCTGGATTTCTAACAGTAGCACAACCTCAGTCCCGTACACGAGCTTATAAGGTGTACACTGAGTGGGAGTTCTGAAAGTTGTCCGGTAGGCCCACAAGGCTTCTAACAGTTTGTTATGCCAATCCCTCTTATTTTCATTCAGTGTTTTCTTCAAAATATGTATCAGTATCTTGTTAAAGCAGCCAGACCATTTGCTCTGGGATAGTAAATTGTAGAGTATCTCCAATCTATCCCATGTCTTTTGATGAAATTGTTGACAATCCCTTTTATTTTCATCCAGTGTTTTCTTCAAAATCTGTACCAGTGTCTTGTTGAATGCTTCAGTCCAGACCATTTGCTCTGGGATAGTAAATTGTAGAGTATCTCCAATCTATCTCATGTCTTCTGACAAAATCGTTGACCTTTGTACTTTTGAAAGCTGTCCCGTTGTCAGAGATTATTCTTCGCGGTACTCCGAAACGGTAGACAATCTGGCCTTTGAAAAATTGAAGGACGTGATGTGTCGTAACCTCATGTAACGGTACTGCTTGTACCCATTTGGAGAAGTAATCTGTAGCGGCAAGTATAAACCTGTGTCTTTTAGAAGATAGAGGGTTTATCGGACCTATTATGTCTGTGCCCCAACATTCGAATGATCACGAGGCAACTGTTGGGTGTAGCTGGTGTAAGACCACCCCATGCACTTGGCATTGGTGACATCTTCTGGTTGTATCCATGCAATTGGCATTATTGCTGCCAATAAATCTGACTCTTTGATCTTCATTTTCATTTTTGGTCCCGACTGGTGAGCGCCACACAATCCGGCATGTACTTCCTTGACAATATTCTGTGCCTCGGCTCTGCTCAAACACCATAGCCACATTTGGTCGAATGATCTTCTGTAGAGAACGTTTCCCATCAGAGAGTGAGACATAGCCCTTCTTGTGATGTGGAGTGCCTCAGACTTGTCTTCTGGCAGCTTTCCAGTATGCAAATATTCTATTAATGGCTTACGCCAATTTTCGTTGACATCTGCAACTGTATTTATTATTTCTTCTTTTCCAAGCTTGCGTAGAGTTTTACAGTCCTTTTGAGACAAGACTCGTCTTCCTTGCACCGTGACTTCGATGGAATCCTCTGGGGGACACACCATTTCCTTAGTGAGTTTTTCTAGAGCGTCAGCAAGGGCATTATCTCCCCAAGGAATCCGGTAGAAAGTCACCTCAGGAATCTGCTCCAGGAGCTTCATCGTGTACTAATGGTACTCTGCTAGTCTTGGTTTCAAAATTTTGTATTGTCCGGCGACTTGTCGGATGACAAGTTGAGAGTCACCATAAATGGCAATGTTTGTTATATCAATTGAAATTGCCAATTCCAATCCGGTTGTTAAAGCTTCATATTCTACTTCATTGTTAGTGCATAGGTGGTATGAGAACCTCAACATACCCTTATCTGACGTAATAAAGATCAAACCGATCCCTGCTTTGCCTGGTATAACTATGTCTGATCCTTTGTCTTTCCTGGCCGACGAAGCACCATCAAAGTACATTTCCCAACGCCGCGTACTAAAAAATTCCATTTATAGTATTTGCTCGTCCGGTAACTCGTCGTTGAGAGAGGACCCAGTTGGCAGTGGGTGTGCAGCGAGAAAGTCTGCTAGTATTTGTCCCTTGATAGCACGGAGGGGCACAAAGGCTATATCAAATTGCAATAAGATCATTGACCATCTTGCTAAATGTCCGGAAAGTGTTGGTCGGGTCATCAACTATTGCAATGGATTAACTTTCGAAATCAAGGTGATCTTATGAGAAAACATGTAACGTCTAAGCTTTTGAGCGGCGAAAATTAATGCTAGACAAAGCCNGATGAAACCATATTATGCTCATGAATCCATGGTCAACCCAATAGAGCGTTAAAAGAGGTCTCGGCGTTGATGATATGAAATTTAGAGGTTGTTACGAGTTCTCCAACTATCATAATGTAATTGATCCAAGGGCCCCTTCTCCCTTTTGGTTGAATCCTCTTAACATCAGCTTATCGGCTATAAGATCTTGAGCTTCAATATCCAAATAGGCCAATGTCCGTAGGCTCATCAAGTTAAGAGATGCTCCAGGATCCACTAAAACTCTGGATAACACAAATCTAACGATGTTGACGGAGATGTAGAGCGGACGATTGTGATCGGCGGTACCGAGCAGCAAGTCTTCATTTGTGAAGGTTACCCTTGACTGTTCTCTCAACGAGCAAACTTCATCTGAGGATGTGCTTGCCAACTAAGCTAAGAAAATTTCTGGATCTAGCAAAGCTGTAACCAGAGACTCTCTCATCTCCTTTGACAGGATCAGAGCGTCGTAGATGCTTAATCGGGCGATTCTCTCATCTCCTTTGACAGGATCAGAGCGTCGTAGATGCTTAGTCGGGCAGACAACTTTCTAAGATGAGCTAGCACATTGTAGTCTACTATACATGATCCTCTGATTTTATCTTGATTATTTGGTTCTTCTACTGGCAGATGTGAGGCTATCTCTTCTCGAGTCATTATCTGTTTTCCTTTGTCTGTTANGGGGCTAAGATATTTAGTAAAAGAGAATAAGACTATGTTTTTCTATTTTTAGTAAAGGAAATTTGTATTTTTCAAGTACTAAAAATCTTAAAAGATTCGTGTAAAAAGAAAAGAATTAAACTTTATGAAATATTTAATTTAATATAAATTTGTTAAGTGAAGAAATGTAAAAAGTTTTTAACTTTAAGAAGAGGATATTGTCAAAATCATTAAAAGCTATCCAGATATAGTAATCCGGACATATAAAAAAAAGAGAAGAAAAGAAAGAAAGAAAAGAAAAAGGGGATTAAAAATGATCCTAAAAAGAAAAGAAAAACAAAAAAAAATATGGGGAGAAGCTTGAGGAGATGCCTAATTAAAAAATTGGCTTCACTTGAATCAACTTAAGGAAAAAGACTTGAAGACATTTTTTAAACTTTTTATTTCAATGTTAACTTAATTATTAATAAAGTTTTATGAAATTCTTTTTCATATGAATTTGTTAAGTGACTTTAATATAACAAATTGTAATTTTTCTTGAAAGAAATAGATTATCAAAAACCTTAGACTTAATTATTGAATATCTTTATACCTTCAGCATTAACCGGAGTTGTTTTGATTTTTTCTTAAGTTATACTATTATATTTGAAAACTAAAATATGAAAGTCTAAAAGTTAAGCTCTTTATCATAAGTCATATTTTTTATGTAGTAAGGAGTTACTTAAGGACAAGTAACATGTAAGTTTAGGGGATTTTGATACACCAAAAATATATGTATTTTTAGACCCATATTTTATACATATTTTTTATGATATTGCACTTTAATGAAAGATATTTTGATGTTTTCTTGCAAGTTGTTGATTTTTAGGGCTTAAAGCAAAAAGAAATAAAAAAGAATGAAATTTGGATTCAAAATGACGTTTTTGAAGAAATGCTCAGCGCCGGCAGCGCCGACGGTGCAGAACAAATTAACGCAGAGATTTTTTACTTAGCGCCGACAGCGCCATACCATTGCCGACGGCTCCAAAGGCCGTGTAAACCCCGTTTCTAGAACTTTCGATGTATTTGGATGATTTTTTGAAGAGTTTTTTAGGCACCTCTTGGAGAACCGACCTTGGGCTCTATTTGGGGCCGAATTTCATCAGAAAAAGTGCTTCTCTACTATTTCACTCCTCTACTTTCATTTTTTGCACCACATCATTCCATTCCACTTCCATATTGGAGTCAATTAGTGATTTTACTTTCATAGTTTAGAGTTTTTGTGGTGATATTTAGTGTGAAACTTTCTGTAAGAGTGTTGGAGAAGGAGAAAAGTAAGAGATATCTTCTTTCTGTATTTCTAAGGAAAGACTACAAAGGATTTTCTTTGAGAAAGTGTTTTCAGATAAGTATTATTTGTTTAACAGTGTTGTATGAACTTACTTTTATATATGAAATTTGTGTTTTTCTATTTCTTTCACATGAAATCTGAGTAGTTCCATCTATCTTTCTCTCTACTCTTAGATATGGTGAAATGAAGAGATAATATGAATGTGTCAATATTAAATTGTAAAATAAATTATGCTGATTTTTCAACTCGGAAATTAATTTACTTTTCGATCTGGCCAATTGAATTGTTAAAATGTGTTGTGAAACATATGATCCGAGAAATAGAGTATGAGTTCTACAACAGAGTAAGGATCACATTTGATTCCATGAAGGAGAACATCGTCTATGGAATTAAGTGCAAATAAATAGGGAAATACTCTTTGTTGGGTGTAGAATTGGAGAACCTTTGAAGTGACAGACTAAAATCTTCAATTCAGTCTTAGTGTTTAAAAACTGAAGTGAGAGCTAGCCTTCAAGTGAAGGGAAGTTGGAGCTCTGGAGGGGGAGCCAGTATCCTCCTAGCCTTGCCACGGATTTAAGGACTAAACACTAAGATTAACCAATGATTTTCTATGCACTGTATCAGGGTAGAGAATTAAAATTACTTCTATTTGGCACAATACATATTATGAACATTTATCTTATCTCATTTTACCATAGCCTCATTGTAGTGGGAAGGATGTTTTTTCACATAAAAATCTCCATTACACAAACATAGTTAATAGATTAGTATTTACTGTTTTAAATTTTGCATATTTGATCTGATGATAATTTAGATATTTAATTTTGATTACATCTCAATAATTGAAATTAGTGACAGTGATTTCAGTTGATTTTCTATGAATTTCCTAGTAAATTTGTCATTTCAAATTTAAACATTGCCCGTAGGATCGATATTTAGGGCTTAAATAGAAAGTCCATTATTACTCGATAACGATACTTATACTTGCATAGAATCTGAATATTAATTGATTATATTTAAATGAATTTTACACAATCTATCGCAACAAAAAGTCGGATCAGTTATCAGCAACCCTAGCTAAAAATAACTAAAACATGATAGTTTTGTATAACTTGTTATTCAAAATGTTCAATACCATCGTACATTGTGTCACTTTCCTTTACTAGGTTGAAATTTGAGGTGGTCTTAACATTCATATGCTGAAGTTAATTAATATAAATTTAGAAGATTAAAATGATTATAGATCCATAACCTCTAAAGCCAGACATATATTGGTAAAAGAGATTCTTATGTATACATAAGTTGTGATTAAAGATTCAAGTCCTTGAAAGCTAGGTAATTATTTATGGAAGAGATTCCAATGTATATATTATTTATATTAGTGTTAATATTAAGGAAATAAATAAGGCGAACATTCCAAAAGCCAAAGTAAATAGGAAGGTAAAAATAACTTCTTATTTTTAGTTAATAAATATTTAACCTAATTCACTTGACCATATTGTTAGTAAATCCTCAAAATTACAAAATAATTATGGAATTGAATACACCTAATATGTGAACTCACTCAAATATTGGACAAAAAGAGGCATTCCATTTGAAGAATATCATGCTTTTGGCTGACTCAAATGGATACCTTCTAGGCTAATAAGACTCGCCTGGCTTAAACATAATATGTTTTAACCTTAAAGTCACTAGCAAGTATTAAAGAGACTTGATGGCTTAGTTAAACCCAACCAATTATAAAAGCATTGGCCCAGAGTTTTAGAGAGATCCATTAGATCAATAGTTAAGGACTACTTAGTCAGTCAACGACTCAATGGATCATATCAAAGAAAACTCCAAAACACTTGCCTCTAATGACAATATATAAGAACCTGTTTGTAACCATGATCACTATGTTAACCTATTTATTTTCATTTTCTTGGGTAAAATAAATTTATTTTATTATTTCTTAGGTATGATTTTTTTGTAGCTCTTAAAACCTTATAAAGTAGTAATAAGTGGTGTTGTGAGATATGTACTTCCTGTCATAGAAATGAAACGCAAAGAACACAAGCAAACACAAATCATTTACGTGGCTCGATCCAACTGGATCTACGTCCACAGGAGGGAATTAATAAAATAGTTCACTAAGGGAAAAAGAAATGGAGAATACATAGCTTATACATAGAGATGAGCCCTCATCTTCCTTCTATGGTCTCTCTCTGAAGCAACACCTTGATACAAGGCCTCAAGATGCTCTCACCCTCTCTAGCTTATAAGTTATTCTCTCCTCCTTTGTGGTAGCTTAAGATCTCTTCCCTTGCTCTCCTAAGCCTCACATTTATAGAAGTAAGAGACTGGTAGGTGGGAGGTAAGTGAGCGGTAGATGAGCAGTAGGTGAGATATGGTAGGTGAGCGGTTCCACATTACAAAAGTGCCCTTTTACCTTAGTTCAACCCTCAATTGAGAAGCTTCGAAGTAAAGATTCCCTCCACCTGGCCCCTGAGGGGCCCTCAGCCCTTGTTTGAGTTTGCTAAGTCTAAACAGTATATGGACTTAACAATCACGGTTCTTCCTATAAGAGAGTACAACCCCTTTTTCCTGACTCCTTGTGTGACGACTTGAGAGCCTTTGGTTACTCTGATGCATCCATTCTCTGCCTTGAACGAGCATCCGCTTGACTCCAGTGTACCTAAAGAAATCAAATTTCTTTTGAGCTCTAGTCTTGAATGAACATCCGCTTGACTCCAGCGTACCTAAAGAAATCAGATTTCTTTTTAGCTCTGGTACGTACCTGACTTTTTCAGTACTCGTTCAACTCCATCAAATATCCTTATCCTGATTGATCCACTTCCAACAACTCTGTGAGCTTTATTGTCTCCCAGTAGAACGGACCCGTCATTTTTCTATTGCAGTGTCTCAAACAAGTCTTTGTGAGGACATATGTGGAAAGAACACCCTGAGTTGAGGATCCCCTCCTTAATGGGTTCAGAATATATGATCATCAGAGCCTCAGTAGAATCGTAATCATCAGAGGCTACGCTTGCTTCTCCTGATTCTTCTGGCTCTTCTTGGTACTTATTTTTTCTGTCTGGGCAGTTCCTCTTGAAATGAACATCCTTGTGACAATGATAGCACTTGAAAGATCCCCTTGATGATTTATTTTTGCCATCCTTGCTTGACCTTGATCTGTACTGACCCTTTCTTGAATCTTTCTTGTCTGATCTTCCTCTGACAATAAGGCTGTCTCTGTTGACTTCCTTGTCCCTGTCATGCTTCCTCTGAAGTTCTTTGGCTATAATCAGAGATTGAACCTCCTCCAGAGTAATAGTCTGCAATCTTCCATAGAGCATCACATCCTTGAAATGCTCGTAGCTCTTAGGAATAGAGTTTAGCAACAACAGTGCCTTGCCCTCATCGTCCATCTTGACGTCGATGTTCTCTAGGTCATCGAGGATCTTGTTGAACTCGTCGATCTGCTCTGAGATGGATTTATCTTCATGCATTTTGAAGAAGTATAGGCGCTGCTTCAGAAAGAGCCTATTAGTCAGAGATTTTGTTAGGAAGAGTACCTCGAGTTAGGCACAAAGTGCTTGATCCGTTGTCTCCCTCGACACTTCCCTAAGAACTTTGTCGCCCAAGCTCAGGATTATCAAACTGTGGGTCTTGTCCAGTATGTCGATCTTCTACTTCTCGGTCATGTCGGCCGGCAATGCCGCCGACCCTTGTAAGACTTCTGCAACACCCTGCTGAACCAATAAAGCTCTCATCTTTACTCTCCATAGACTGAAGTCGTTCTCGCCAAACTGCTCAGGTCCTCCTGCTTCGCGAACTCCCGAACAGGGAACTCCCCGAAACCATCTCAGCACCATCTCTGCCTCTTCCCTCTGGCCGAGCTGCTCGCAAGACCGAACTCCTGCTCCGAAATTCTCTGCTGGCAGCCCTGTTGCAAATTTTCGGCCCTCGCTCGCGGACTGTTCCTCCTCCGTCTCGCCGAACCACACAACCTGCGGTGAGAATCCAGTTGATCAAAGCTTCCACTGCTCACCGAATCTATCGCGATTTGACTGCCTGCTACGCGATCAGTCTGCTCCTCTGTTCGTGAATATCGAACTCCTCTTCTTCGTCATGGGTCGCAAACACCTTTATGCGGATACCTCTAGCCAATAAGTATGGATCTTCCCACAGACAATGTCAATTGTTGTGAGATATGTACTTCCTGACATAGAAATGAAACGTAAAGAACACAAGCAAACACAAATCATTTACGTGGTTCGATCCAACTGTATCTACGTCCATGGAAGGGAATCAATCAAATAGTTCATTAAGGCAAAAGAAATGGAGAATACATAGCTTATACATAGAGATGATNTCCTTTTCATTGCTATGTTCCAGGGCCATTGAACTACTTTTACTTGGAAGCTTTATTTGTTATGCCCTCATGATTAGGTACACTTTATTGTTTTACCACATTTGTTGGGAATGATTTCTAGATGTTGACCTTTGAAGTTTTAAGCTGAGTGATGTGGAGAATGTGTNGCCAATGCTGATGCAGACCTTCCGAAAAGGTGTCCTTCTACTCCCTTCTAGTTAGGGAAATTCACAATCCTTTCGTTTTTACAAATCTCACACCTAAACTTTCATATTTATAGATATAACACTTTATTGTTTTAAACCTAGTATTTTACTTTTGAAAAGCTGTAATAGCACTATTTTTTTAAGTGATATTAAAGATTTTAGTGCTATCTGTGTAAATATGAAAGTTTAGATATGTGATAAGTAATTACATAAAATTTGTGTGCTATTTATGCAATAGGGCTGTCAAAACAGCTCCTTGTTCGCGAACAACTCATGTTTGTCTCGTTAAGCGGCCCTTGTTCGACTCGTTCGTTGAGCAAGCGAGTCGAACATGAACAAATTTTCTGAGCTCGATTTATAAACGGGCCGAAAATGAACAAAGGTTGGTTCGCTGGTGTTTGGCTTGTTTAGGCTCGAAATATTCAAATAATATATATATATATAAGTGTGTGTGTGTGTGTGGGTGATGATTATTATTTTAAATAATCTAACAAAAAATTATAATTGATTAAAATATATTAACTGAAAATTAAAATAAAATATAAATTGAGTTAATACATAAGATAAATACAAGATATTCATGAAACTGTAAAATGTAAAATAAATTAAAATAAAATTTAGATTTTAGAAATGTAATTACCTAACACTTGAGTGTGTGCATCTAAATGCCCCTCGGATTAAAATAAAAAAAAAGAAATTTTAGATGTTAGGCATATAAATACATAAGAATTGGGTGGTATCTATGTAAATGGATCCACTATTTTTTCTAATAGTTCTATTCAAGCCTACGACCAAGTGGCCCATTGCTGCATGTGGTGTTAAGGGAACTTATGTAAATTCATAAGAATTTTGTGTTATGTATAAT
>JXCR01095804.1:113484-133202 GCA_002079205.1 Phalaenopsis hybrid cultivar | reverse complement strand
TGCCTTGGTCCCACTGTAATGTTCTTATGATCTCCATATTTTTTTAGAATTAGTTTTTGACTTATAGCCTTTAATGACGTTTACAGTTTGTTGGATGATAGTATTTCCTCTGCTTCTCTTTTTTGGATGTTGGAACTTATATTATCTCTAGAGTTGTGCCATGTTTAGATGTACGTTGGCTTATTGAGGGTTCTGCAGTTTGTCATACCATTGCTATTTTTTATTGCAAATAAGTGGAGGCCTTTGATGATTCAGGCTCAGTTAAGTCTAAAAATTCTATCAAGAGTTTATTTGATTTAGTGGATAAAGGGTTTTAGCTAGTGTTTTCTCATCAAGGCACTACTTAGTAAAATATTTTTCTATTCTCTTAAATTGATTAGATTTCAAGGAGGAGATGGTGACTCTGATGAGTTTGTCATTTATGACTTAGCAAATGTTTGAATGTGAGCTTGCTTCCCTTCAGATGGATATACAATATTTGAAACGCTTTACGTAAATTTGACCTTATGTATTTTACTTTTTCTTTGAGTGTAATTATGTGGAGAAGTTTATGTAATTCATTCATTGACTGATCATAAAATTATTCTGCTTAAAAAATCAATGTTTTTTCTGTAAGAAACTTTATGTATATCCTAGTGTGCTATTAAATCCAAGTCGATGCTTGCCCAAACCTTTGTGCTAGGAAAAACAATATCATAATGCCTCACATGCATCCCAAGCAGGAGCCATTATTACGGTTTTTTACCTTCTTGGCTAGCAGAGGAGATAAATGATTCATGCAGTCTGTAAGTAATAAAAAAAATTATGTTGTGTCGTGACTCAACCCGGGGCTCAAAATTTTAAAAGCGGGAACAAACTGTTAGATGGTGAAATTTAAATTTTATTTTCTTTCACTAACAAATTAATCATTCAAAATAAATTGAAAGAGCCACTAACAAATGTAATTTAACATAGCTAAAAGTAAAACTAGTTGTGAGCTACCTTTCTTTATGTCGGTCGTGTTATCTCTTCTTGCATTCATTTTCTAGCCTAATGGTCTGTTTGGGACAGTTTTCTGTCTGCTTTGCTTTTCAGACCACCACCACAGTTTTGCTTGGGGAATTGTTTTTTTTTTGTTGTATTTTAGAAATTTCTGTGGTAGAAAGCTGCTTTTTCAATCTGAGTTGTCTGTTTTTTTTATATTAAAATAAATTTGTAATAGCCACAACAACTTTTTGAGAAGCTATTTCTTCTGAAGCAGCTTCACATCTGCTTCTTCAAACAGCTGCAGCAGCCCCAAATAGACCCTAAGTCTTATACCTGAAATTGTTAGTTTAAATTTTTATGAGTTATCGACAATTCAATGAATACTGAAATTTCTAAACTATAGTAACACAACCAAAAAAAATATTATGTATACTAGTAAAAAAATATAATGAGTATTAAAATATTTGACAGTTTACTTTTTAAATATAATCGTTCATGATAGCTCATAATATTCATTGTGTTATATTATATTATTTACATATCTATATCATTTTATATACACTGTCGTAAGAATACATCTAAATTTTGTACCAATAAAGATACTTCAATATCAATAATCTTTTCCAATTCTTGCATAGGTACCTGAGCGTCCCCAACTAGTATCTAAGGGTGGAACTCCATTATAGTCAATATACACATGCAAGCAGTTTATATAACTTGTATTATTTATATGTTCATTTTATTCAATTTAGATATGATCTATATATATTTAAATAATGTGTAATAATAAGTACTTCTAAAGAAATATAACAAGCACAATGATATGACCAACAAATAAAAGAGCATATAAATTAGAATAAAATTGTGCAGTTGGATTTAACAAGTAGCAGTATCTCTAAATACAACTGATTTAGAAGAAACACAAATTACCATATATTAAAAATAAAACTACTCACCTGAAGCCTTTCACATTTTTACTTCTTAAGTTGTAACTTGTTCAATTGACAATTTTTAATATAAGAAATGTTCATATTAATAAATTTTGATCTTAATTATTAATTATTAATCATCATCATTATTATTATTTTTCATCGTTATAATCCTTCAATTTTAAATTTAATCATGTTTTCTTCATTAAATTATAGAGCTTATGACTTTACATACTTAAACATTAAATTTTTTCTTTATTTATGTATTCTTTATAAAATTAATTAATTTTGTTTTCATTATTACTTTATGTCAATATTAAAGTTCTAACTATTTTATTGAACACATAAACACACATATATTAGTATTTTCGCGTTATTATCTACTTTTTTTCACATGAACATTTAATAATATATCATCACAATTTAATTCCTTGCCAAGCTATTTTCATTCAATATTATTATAATTTTTCTATTTATAAGTTAAATGTCCATCCAATTTATTTATCCATTTAACTTTCAAGACTAAAGTTTACCAACTAGTATTGTGTATATATTATTCCTTCATTAATGAAAATTTATAGGCTTATATACAATATCTAAGCTCTATGTTTTCCTTAAAAGTATAACATTCTTGAATAAATCTTTTGTGATAATCTCTAAATAATTAAGTTAATGCACTATTTAAAACATAAAGGTCATTGCGTAGTTGAGGTTATCAATTGTGATTCCATTGATTAGCATCAATAGAGATTATCAATTAGATAAAATAGTTCAATAGAGTTTATATTTAAAACATAAAGGTCACTGCCTTGAGATTATCAGTTGTGATTCCATTGATGTTAATCAATTACTTACTCGCCTAAACTAAGAGCAAATCGAGTATGGCATAAAAAGAATAAATACAATGAAATAATGACGGGAAAAAAGAGAAGAAGAATTAAATTAAGAGGACACACTTCCTTGGTTTGTCTCAGGCCTCACATCTGGCATAGAAAAGAGAGTTCTAAATAACATAGCAAATAGAATGCAATGTGGCTTTTATTTGTTTAGGTCTAAGACCTCTTATGTTCTCTTTAAGATAGGCCCAAAATTTAAGCAGCGTACTCACACAATCCTGTTATCCAACTAGCATAGATTACTAATTTCCAATTTTAGCACTTTACTTTCAAAGAATCTCGTGTTGGCATGTTATAGCGTGTGATAAGATCGCCTAATTATGTTGAACTTTAAATTTCTCCAACAAATACAAACTTTGTTGGAACACGTCTAGTAGAATTAGTTTGATAGCAATTAACTATACAAGTTTGGGTGTGTTCAAAAGAAGAAATTTCAGATAATTTTCAAATTTTGGATGGACATAATGAGAAGTGATTATTTCGTGTAGACAATGGAAATGACTTTTATTAATGATAAAATAATGAAAATAGATTTAAGTGGTTCGGGCAATATACAATGGAGACTTGAGGATGATCAAATATGTAGATAAAAAATAATCTAGATTGCTTAGGAGGGGGAAATGGGAAACCAAGATAAGTTGTTTATAAACTCTATAAAAATGTGTAAATTAACAATTTTTTAATGGCAATGAACAGTGATTACAAATTTATAAACNATACAAGTTTGGGTGTGTTCAAAAGAATAAATTTCAGATAATTTTCAAATTTTGGATGGACATAATGAGAAGTGATTATTTCGTGTAGACAATGGAAATGACTTTTATTAATGATAAAATAATGAAAATAGATTTAAATGGCTCGGGCAATATACAATGGAAACTTGAGGATGATCAAATATGTAGATAAAAAATAATCTAGATTGCTTAGGAGGGGGAAATGGGAAACCAAGATAAGATGTTTATAAACTCTATAAAAATGTGTAAATTAACAAATTTTTAATGGCAATGAACAGTGATTACAAATTTATAAATTAACCCCAAATATTTTGGATGATGTTAATTGTGATGATAAAATGTTTGGAAGAGGCAGTGAAGTTATTCTTTCAACATATTTAACGAATATGAGCTGCCATCTTCCGTTAGTTCAAATAGGGACAATCGGTTCGCTAAAAACATTTGGAAAGCCTTATGGGGCTTCGATGTATACCATGTTAAAGCAAAGTTTTGTCTTTTGTACGTGCATCTGAAATCTTGTGATGAAGTTCTTCCTTATCTACAACTCATGTTTAATAGTGCTATGCAAGGATAGATGACAAAATGCCCTTTTGAGGTCTTTTTGGGCTATCGATTTCAATGTCCTTTTAGTTGGGAGTTCTCAAATAGTACAAAAGATAATGTGATAATGAGTAACAGTTGAGCACAATGAGGGAAGTATTCAGAAAATTCAAAAGGAAGTTAAGGAGAATCAAAAGAGATCACAAGAAATACACATGGTTTGTCATGGCATACGAATGAGTGAGTGCACATTCTGAAGAGATTTATTTTGGTTGCACTTGGTAAAAATACATATTGAAAGGTGGAGGTCAAAATATCAAGTCAATTAATTTCATTTTATAAAGACTGGCGATATTATTTTTTGGAATAGTTTGCCTTGAAGATTACTCTTTCAACGATGCTAAGATTTTGAGGTTTTTCAATCCTTCATTACTGGACAATGAGTTCAAGAAAGTGTTTCCTATAATTGAAGATACTAACTTTGAGCTTGAAGGTCCATTGTAGGGGGCTTAAACCATGGACATGAAGGTTAGTTTGACATATGAAGGATTGAAGTTGATCAACAAGATTGTTAAGAAAGGGTGCAATCCATGACAAGCCAGGTAATATTCTAGGGAGGATGGAGTACAAGTTTCTCCATATTTAGTTTTAGTTGTGGACGTAAATGATGCACTTGATCTACAAGATTGTTAAGAAAGGGGACAATCCATGACAAGCCAGGTAATATTCTAGCGAGGATGGAGTACAATTTTTTCCATATTTACTTTTAGTTGTGGACGTAAATGCTGCAAAGGGGAAGTTGTGATCCAATATGATTATAACAAATAGGAATCAATCCCTGATGGTATCTGGTGTATCTCTTAGATGGTTGGAGTACCTTGGATGAATTGGATCTTATTTTTAGATGTTTTTTACTCCTTCTATATCTTCTTAAGAAAGTTTAAATTACTATCCTCCTATGTAAGAATTATTTTTCTTATTTTGGAAGTTAGTTTCTTATTTTTAGAAGTTGGGTTACTATTTTTATGTAGTTTTCTTCATGCAAATTTCTCCTCTCTCCTAGTTGTGAATCCCACCATCTCCGTCTTTGTTTACCTATATTTCCTTACAGTTGGAATTATAAAGAAAGAAAAATTTTGCAATAAAAGTGATTGAAAAATTTGCTATGAAACAAAAGCATGAAGAATAAAGCCTCAAAGATTGACATGATGCTACTTTCTAAGTTTAAAATAGAAAGAAGGAGAATTTAGTCCATGAAATTATTTTTTGAATTGGAAATCAGACCTTTTCAGGTTTGAACAACAGAAGTGTCCCTAACATCCTAATCTCTAGGTTTTCTTAGACTCCTTCCATTTAAAGGAGGATCATCTAGTTTGGGAACGTGTGATTTGACGTTGTTGGTTGTGATTTTTGGTAGCCTTTGTTGCAGTTTTCAAGCTAGGGTTTGTCATTGGCGGAGCTGATTTTGGCTGCAGATTTTTTTTGTAGTCGTTGTTATCCTAGTAGGTGCTTTATAGCTATTTCAATGGATTTATTTGTTGGATGCTTATTTTCAAATATTTATTTTGTTCTCAATCTAGTGTTTTTTGTCGAGGAAGTGATTTTGACTGAAGATTTGGTTGCAGGCTCTGTTATCATAGTAGGTTTTTTATACCTATTTCAATGGATCTATTTATTGTATTCTTATTTTCAAGTATTTTTTTATAAAATTAGGAGAGCTTTATGATTTTAAAGAGGTATGAGACGAAGTTGTAACCAACTATTTCTGACTAAAATTTCACTTGAATGTGTTATTCCTTGCAATTGTGAGAGTATTTCTTGTGCAAAGAGATTTAAAGATATTTTAAGAAAGATTTTCAATGGATTTATCTGCTGGATTCTTTTTTCAAATATTTATTTGGTTCTCATACTAGGGTTTGCTGTTGATGAAGTGATTTTGATTAAAGATTTGGTTGCAGGCTTTGTTATCTTAGTAGGTTCTTTATAGCTATTTCAATGGATCTATTTGTTGAATTCTTATTTTGAAGTATTTATCTATAACTTTAGGAGAACTTTATGATTTTAAATAGGTATGAGACAAGGTTGTAATCGACTAGTTTTGAATAAAATTTCACTTTAATGTGTTATTCCTTGCAATTGTAAAAGTATTTCTTGTGCAAAGAGATTTAAAGATTTTTAAGAAAGATTTTCAATGGATTTATTTGCTGGATTCTTATTTTGAAATATTTATTTGGTTCTCAAACTAGGTTTTGCCGTTGATCGAAGTGATTTTGACTGAAGATTTGGTTGCAGGCTTTGTTATTTTAGTAGGTTCTTTATAGCTATTTCAATGGATCTATTTTTTGGATTCTTATTTTCAAGCCTTTATCTATACATTTAGGAGAACTTTATGACTTAAAAGACGTATGTGACAAAGTTGTAATCAACTAGTTCTGAATAAAATTTCACTTGAATGTATTATTCCTTGCAATTGTAAGAGTATTTCTTGTGCAAAGAGTTCTAAAGATTTTCAATGGATTTATTTGCTGGATTCTTATTTTCAAATATTTATTTGGTTCTCAAACTAGGGTTTGCCGTTGACCAATCGATTTTAACTGAGGATTTGGTTGCAGGCTTTGTTATCTTAGTAGGTTCTTTATAGCTTNCTTTATAGCTATTTCAATGGATCTATTTGTTGAATTCTTATTTTGAAGTATTTATCTATAACTTTAGGAGAATATTATGATTTTAAATAGGTATGAGACAAGGTTGTAATCAACTAGTTTTGAATAAAATTTCACTTGAATGTGTTATTCCTTGCAATTGTAAAAGTATTTCTTGTGCAAAGAGATTTAAAGATTTTTAAGAAAGATTTTCAATGGATTTTTTTGCTGGATTCTTATTTTGAAGTATTTATTTGGTTCTCAAACTAGGTTTTGCCGTTGACGAAGTGATTTTGACTGAAGATTTGGTTGCAGGCTTTGTTATTTTAGTAGGTTCTTTATAGTTATTTCAATGGTTCTATTTTTTGGATTCTTATTTTCAAGTCTTTATCTATACATTTAGGAGAACTTTATGACTTAAAAGACGTATGTGACAAAGTTGTAATCAACTAGTTCTGAATAAAATTTCACTTGAATGTATTATTCCTTGCAATTGTAAGAGTATTTCTTGTGCAAAGAGTTCTAAAGATTTTCAATGGATTTATTTGCTAGATTCTTATTTTCAAATATTTATTTGGTTCTCAAACTAGGGTTTGCCGTTGACCAATTGATTTTGACTGAGGATTTGGTTGCAGGCTTTGTTATCTTAGTAGGTTCTTTATAGCTATTTCAATGGATTTATTTGTTGGATTCTTATTTTCAAGTATTTATTTATAAATTAGGAGAACTTTATGATTTTAAGGAGGTATGAGACAAAGCTGTAATCAACTAGCTCTGAATAAAATTTTACTTGAATGTGTTATTCCTTGCAATTGTAAGAGAGTATTTCTGTGCAAAGAGATTTAAAGATTTTTAAGAAAGATTTTCATGTAGATATTCGTTACTTGATTTGATTGCTTGAGCTTTTTTTTTTCGTTTTCCTTTATTAATTTTGCTATGGGTTTAAAAGCATGGTTGATTTTAATTAAGTTTTATATGTTTTGGTTTTAAAAAAGTGCATAATTTCCAATGAATTGTGTGGTTTTCATTATTGTTTTTNTTTCATGTAGATATTTGTTACTTGATTTGATTGCTTGAGCTTTTTTTTTTTTTTTTTTACTTTATTAATTTTGCTATGGGTTTAAAAGCATGGTTGATTTTAATTAAGTTTTATATGTTATGGTTTTCAAAAAGTGCATAATTTCCAATGAATTGTGTGGTTTTCATTATTGTTTTAAATTTTTATGCCTTATTTCTACTAAAAGGTTGTTAAATTATCGTCCACGTCAAATTTTTTTATTTTTGGTTTCTATCTCTACTAATGAACTATCCTCCAAATTAAGAAATTTTTATTTACAAATTTCTTTGTTTGCATGAATTTGTGCATCATATACACGTTTATATGTGTATGTATATGTGTATGATGTATATACAATGTTTAAAGTTGCGCAATGGGCATTGATGCATTTTTCATTCATGAGGCGAGATGTAAGCCTAAAGACTGTCTAAGGCGTAAGCCTCGTAGTTTGAAAATTGTGTTAATTCAAAATAAAGGGTAAAACTAATGCATTAGTATCACAACTTATATGAAATAATAAATTTCAAAAGCTGCAAAATATCAACTAATCAAAATGTAATATAAACTTCAACTAATCAAACCATCAAAGTAACATAAAATATGAAATGAAAGTATTATAAAATGTCTAAGTAAAACATAAGATGAGTTAGACTTCTCNTTTTTATTTACAAATTTCTTTGTTTGCATGAATTTGTGCATCATATACACGTTTATATGTGTATGTATATGTATATGATGTATATACAATGTTTAAAATTGCGCAATGGGCATTGATGCATTTTTCATTCATGAGGCGAGATGTAAGCCTAAAGACGGTCTAAGGCGTAAGCCTCGTAGTTTGAAAATTGTGTTAATTCAAAATAAAGGGTAAAACCAATACATTAGTATCACAACTTACATGAAATAATAAATTCCAAAAGCTGCAAAATATCAACTAATCAAAATGTAATATAAACATCAACTAATCAAACCATCAAAGTAACATAAAATATGAAATGAAAGTAATATAAAATGTCCAAGTAAGACATAAGATGAGTTAGACTTCTTACACTCTTCTTGTGTGGTTTTCATTGTTGTTTTTAATTTTTATGCATTATTTCTATTAAAAGGTTGTTAATTTATCATCCACATCAAATTTTTTTATTTTTTGTTTCTATCTCATCTATTGAATTATCGTTCAAATTAAGAGATTTTTATTTACAAATTTCTTTGTTTGCATGGGTTTGTGTGCATCATATAAAGATATATATATGTGTGTATGTTTGTATGATGTATATTTGTATATATAATGTTTAAAATTGCACAATTGGTATTGATACATTTTCTATTCGTGAGGTGAGACGTAAGCCTCAAGACGATCTGAGGCATAAGCCTCGTGGTTTGAAAATTGTGTTAAGTCAAAATAAAGGGATAAAAATAATACATTAGTATCATAACTTATATGAAATAATAAATTCCGTAAGCTGCAAAATATCATATAACAACTCGCATAAATAAAAATATAATGTAAATATCAACTAATCAAGTCATCAAACTAACATAAATAAGAAATAAAAATAATATAAAATATCAAAGTAAGAAAAGACGAGTTAGACTTCTCATACTCTTATTGTTCAAACAACATAGTAACATCTATAAATTTAAATAAGAACATAATAAATAATCAAAAGTCCGAACAACAGGCAACAACGATAGCAACAGGAGAATGACTGAAATGAAAGAACAATAATAATAATAAAAATGTGCCGATGGTTAGAGGAGTCGCACCTCCTCACAAACAATTTTAACTCACGCTCCACACTTCCCCTCATTTGAAATAGACGAGCGACCAAGAGATAGCGGGAGAGATCGAGAGAGGAGAAACTATCGTGCCCTAGCCGATCAAAGTCAATAAAGGAGTAAGTTGCAGCTGTTGTGGACTGTCTAACCGTGCTAAGGAAGAGAAGGAAGGAGAGAGAAGAGGTGGCGTTGAGGGCTTACTTGGATTGAGTTTCAACCAAAAATGTGTGGCCTTCGCGTGAGGAGAAAGAGCGAAGGTCTTTGTGTGAAATTCGATCCCTAATCAAGGCCGAAGTGGGAAGATGCGTGTGGTGCCCTGGATTGAGCCGTGCAAAGGGATCCCTACTGGAAAATCAGCAGGCAAAGGAGGAGGAAGGAACTGTGTCGTTTTCACGTACCAGAGGAAGCCACGACCGACACTACGGTGCCGTGCTCTATCCCGTCGAGTCGTGGCCAAAGTAGGAAGAGGGACCTTTGTGCGTGCAAGGGAGCTGAAGGTCTGCTTCCGTGTGGTTAGGGCAACANGTGTGTATGTTTGTATGATGTATATTTGTATATATAATGTTTAAAATTGCACAATTGGTATTGATACATTTTTCATTCGTGAGGTGAGACGTAAGCCTCAAGACAATCTGAGGCATAAGCCTCGTGGTTTGAAATTTGTGTTAAGTCAAAATAAAGGGATAAAAATAATACATTAGTATCATAACTTATATGAAATAATAAATTCCGTAAGCTGCAAAATATCATATAACAACTCGCATAAATAAAAATATAATGTAAATATCAACTAATCAAGTCATCAAACTAACATAAATAAGAAATAAAAATAATATAAAATATCAAAGTAAGAAAAGACGAGTTAGACTTCTCACACTCTTATTGTTCAAACAACATAGTAACATCTATAAATTTAAATAAGAACATAATAAATTATCAAAAGTCCGAACAACAGGCAACAACGATAGCAAGAGGAGAATGACTGAAATGAAAGAATAATAATAATAATAAAAAAGTGCCGGCGGTTAGAGGAGTCGCACCCCCTCACAAACAATTTTAACTCACGCTCCACACTTCCCCTTATTTGAAATAGACGAGCGACCAAAGAGATAGCGGGAGAGATCGAGAGAGGGGAAACTATCGTGCCCTAGCCGATCGAAGTCAATAAAGGAGGAAGTTGCAGTTGTAGTGGACTGTCTAACCGTGCGAAGGAAGAAAAGGAAGGAGAGAGAAGAGGTGGCGTTGAGGGCTTACATGGATTGAGTTTCAACCAAAGACGTGTGGCCTTCGCGTGAGGAGAAAGAGCGGAGGTCTTTGTGTGAAATTCGAGCCCTAATCAAGGCCAAAGTGGGAAGATGCGTGTGCTGCTCTGGATTGAGCCGTGCAAAGGGATCCCTACTAGAAAATCAGCAAGCAAAGGAGGAGGAAGGAGCTGTGTCGTTTTCATGTACGAGAGGAAGCCAAGACCGACACTACGGTGCCGTGCTCTATCCCGTCGAGTCGTGGCCAAAGGAGTAGGAAGAGGGACCTTTGTGCGTGCGAGGGAGCTGAAGGTCTGCTTCCGTGTGGTTAGGGCAACGGGTTAAATGGTATGTTTAATATTTTAATAAATTTAGATATTATTATATGAATAATTATATATATGTGTGAGGGTATGTTTATTTAATTCATGGAAAGTTTTATTGAAATTAGGACTCAAACAAATAATTAATTCAGATTCAAAGGAGAAATTGGAGCTTGCGAGTGACGGAANTTATATATATGTGTGAGGGTATGTTTATTTAATTCATGGAAAGTTTTATTGAAATTAGGACTCAAACAAATAGCTAATTCAGATTCGAAGGAGAAATTGGAGCTTGCGAGTGACGGAGGAGATCGATCTGAGCAACTTATAAGGTAAATATTAATGTTATATTATTATTGGAACAAATAATATATTTCTTTAAATTAATGTTTTTAAATTTTTATGTAATTAGAAAGTGTGTAGAAGGCTGATAAATTTTCTGGATTTAAGAAATGCTAAGAATCTTGAGGTCATAAACGGTTTGTGTTTTTAATCATCTTACATATTTAAATAAGTTAACTATATTTGAGTCTCTTTATGATGTGATTCTTATAATTATATGTATTTTTAATTGATTTAGGTGCTAGTCAAGAGAAGTGAAGGGTTGAACTTTTTCATGGGCCTTTTAAGTCAAAGGAAGAAATTATTTTCTTTTATGCTCTATATTAATATTTTATTAAATTAATAATTGCTTTATTAAATGATTTAAAATAAGTATTTTATTCATGTTTGACATTTTGAAAGTTTGAAATGGTATCACAAATCAGAGAAAAATGACTTACCTATGAAAATACATTTTTAAAGGATTTTAATTGGTAAGAAATATTAAATGAAAGTTTAAGTCATACGGGATTACACCCAGATTGTACTGACTGGGGATACGATGTACCCGTGCACGTTAAAAAAATATTAAATGTGTACCTTCGTGTGCAATTTGAGTCGCCTTCTGGTATATTTTTGAGGGTACTTATGGGTGTTTGAGGGGAAATTCAAATATATTTTTTGAGGATACCTTCGAGTATGATAGTAGTTCTGTTATGACTCTTAAAGATGTGAAAAACAGTAAATACTATATGGAATATATTTAAAATGAAAGTTTAAAGTTTTATTAAGAAATGAATTGCATTTTATTTTGGTGATGCCTACATAGCATTAGTGTAATAATTTAATGAATATTAAGATTATAATTGCTCAGTAAGTCAAGTTTACTGTTGCAGTTAATGATTTTTTTCAAGAAAAAGAAGTTTTAGGTTGATATATCTGATATGAGAGACTTGGTTTACAGAAGGAGGATTGCAGCTGATAGGTACTAATTTATGACATGTACTTTTTTTTTGCACTATTTCTTTTGATTGTGATATACTTTTGTGTGGATTGAGATTACTTACACATTATTTCTATTATTTTTTGATAATTTAAATATCTTTATATGAAATTGTGGAATTTTTAGTGGCTCTTTTATATTTTGGAAGATTCTATAATTCTATAAATAGTTGTTTAAATATTAATATCGTTAGACCGTCTATTCCGGCCTTAGTTAATTCTAAGTCTCGGGCCCGGTTTTGACACAGGAGATATCGGCGGCGACAATAGTAGCAATAGACTATNGCATTTTATTTTGGTGATGCCTACATAGCATTAGTGTAATAATTTAATGAATATTAAGATTATAATTGCTCACTAAGTCAAACTTACTGTTGCAGTTAATGCTTTTTTTCAAGAAAAAGAAGTTTTAAGTTGATATGTCTGATATGAGAGACTAGGTTTACAGAAGGAGAATTGCAACTAATAGGTACTAATTTATGACATGTACTTTTTTTTTGCACTATTTCTTTTGATAGTGATATACTTTTGTGTGGATTGAGATTACTTACACATTATTTCTGTTATTTTTGGATAATTTAAGTATCTTTATATGAAATTGTGGAATTTTTAGTGGCTCTTTTATATTTTGGAAGATTCTATAATTCTATAAACAGTTGTTTAAATATTAATATCATTAGACCGTCTATTCCGGCCTTAGTTAATTCTAAGTCTCGGGCCCGGTTTTGACACAAGAGATATCGGCGACGACAATAGTAGTAATAGACTATGATGACTAAAATATGAGTAATAGCCGATTGGATAAGAACAGACAAACAGTAGGAGCAGCAGACTATAATATATATATATATATATATATCCACACATATTTATATATGTATACACATATATGTGTCTATAACAGGATGTTTTTGTTTGGCAGTCCGCTAGGGTTTTTTCTTCCTGAGGCGATTCCATGGCGATTCATGTAGCTCTTCTCCTCCCGGCTTTTCTCTTCGCTTCTCTTTGTTTCTCTTCTCCTCTACTCCTCTTTGGTTTTTGTTTATGGCCTCGGGACGTACCTATGCGCTGCTCTTGCAGGAGACAACCCCCGCACTTCTCTTTCGTGTATGTTTCCGCAACGCTATCATGATACTTTAGCTCTTGGCGTCGACACCGGTTTTCTTAAAAAAACATCTCGTAAAAACGTTAAGCCTGCACTCTTCCTTTTCTGATGCCGAGGCTTTTGCCCTAGCTTCATCCTGTCGGTTGGTCTTAGTTGGTAATTTCCTCTATGGAAACCCTACATTTGATGTCATTCTCAAAGAGTTTGAGCTAATGCGTCTGAAAGGGGATTGAAAAATTGGTAAATTGGACGGTAGACACATTCTTATCCAATTATCTGATGATACAAATTATGCTCATTTGTTTGCGAGAAGGCTCGTTCGAATAAATAACCGTGTGATGAGAGTCTTAAAATGGACTGTAGATTTTGATCCTCTCACTAAACCTCCTACCATTCTTGTATGGTTGTGCTTCCTAGGTCTGAAGTTCCATCTCTTCAAGCACGAGCTCCTCTTTTCCTTGGCTACGGTTTACAGTAAACCTTTCAAAACTGATATTACTACAGTCAACCTGAGTCGGCCCTCTGAGGCCAGAGTTTTGATAGAACGGGATATTGCCTTACCCTTTCCGGAAGAGATCTGGATTGTCTCCCAGCACCAAAGTTTTTGGCAGGTAACTTGAACAGTTTCCCCCTTACTGCTCCCACTGTCGTATGTTTGGACACTTTCACTCTCAATGCCACCAGTTGCACCCCCATTTAAAACCTCAAAGTAAAAATATTACTGGCCCCCCTGCTCCTCCTCCACTCCTGAAAATTTGCAAGATTCGCCAGCTTCTCTCCCTTCCACTCTCCCTCCTCTGAATACTTCTTCTCCCATCACTGACACCTGTAACCCCCTTACCACCGGAGATCCCCCACCAAATATTACTGTTTCTGTTTCTCTGAATGATGTGTTGTAGGAGTGTTCTCTTGCTGTGCAACCTCCCGCCCCAATTTTCATTGATAACATTGCTAAATAATCTTCACTTGCACAAGACAATTCCGATTATTAGGAGGGCTTTCAAGCTCCTCCTCTCCATGTGGAAGTCTCGGGTATGAAAGACTTGCTCAATCATACCACTATTGATACAAGTGTACTCTTGAAAGATGCAACTACTTTTCTAGAAAATGAATGGAATATCATGCTAACTTACAAAAACGAGGGAGGAGAAAAAAATCAGTCTTTAATTGCTATGCCCCTTGAACACATTGAGGGCACACCACTCTTCTCTCAAAGGAAAAATATCATTCTAATGGCGAACAACACACCCTTACTAAATCTAGGAAGGGTGGGCCTACTCATGATGTTTAATATAATGGTATGAAATATTAGGGGAGCCCTCTGTCACGGACAAATAGTCCCACATTGGCTAGGTGTAGGGCCGAGAAGCAGTATTTATGTCATGGGCTGCCCACCACCCACAAGGGCTCTTTTGGGAGGTGACAAGTGGTATCAGAGCAGACTACTGCCTGTCAGGTGTGTGGACTCTCCATGGTCCAGTGAGACCCTCGGTGGAGCCGATCCGTGACGAGGGGCGTCCGTGATTGGGTGGAGGAGAATGTCACGGACAAATAGTCCCACATTGGCTAGGTGTAGGGCCGAAAAGCAGTATTTAAGTCCTGGGCTGCCACCACCCATAAGGGCTCTTTTGGGAGGTGACACCTCGCTCCCTTAACAGGCTCAAATATTTATGTAGGGTCCATAAGCTCTCTATTTTTGCTATCCTTTAACCACTTGTCTATGTCAATAGAGATAAAATTTTGAGGAAATTCAAACGCTACAATCACTAATGCAATTCCACTAATAAGATTGGGTTTTTTTGGAAACCTAACATTAACTATTGCTCAAGATGCTGCCTAATTCGTTCTTGCTTCTTTTAAATTCGAGGAATTTCCTAGTTGGGCTACTTATGTGTATGCCGTTTGTTCCTTACATGATAAAATTTATTTTTGGTCTCAATCAGCTGCTATTGGTGATACTTTAAGTGATAATTAGTTTGTAGGTGGCGACCTTAACATGGTCATGAACCCTTCTGAAGAGAAGGGCGGTAGTAAATGTGATATTTCTCTTATTAATCAATGTTGTGATAAACTCACCAATGCAGGCCTTTATGATCTAGGTTACTCTGGTAATCCATTCACTTGGAGGAGAGGACCATCTTTTAGAGGCTTGACCGTTTCTTGCTCAATTATTACAATATCTCATAGGTGCAACATCTAAATCATGTTGCTTCTGATAATAATCCAATACTGTTATCTTTGGGTTTTTTTACTACCCCTCTCAAATACAAATTTAGATTTCTAAATATTTAGACTTCACATGACACTTTTCTTAGTCTCATCCGTCAGACATGGAACTTCAGTGGGGCTGGAAGCCCATGGTACTTGCTTTTGCAACTCCACAAAAAGGTTGCATCATATTTTAGGGATTGGAATTTGTCAACTATGGTAATATACATCACAAGGTAATGGAGGCCCAGCTAAAAGTTGACTCTTTAGAATCCCAGGTCTCTAATAATTTCGATGTTCCTATTGAGTTAATGTCAACTCATAAGCACCTGCTTGAGGCTATCAATACTGAGGGAAATTTTCTACAACAGAAAACTAATGATATTTATTTTAAGGATGTGGATAGAAACACAATAGATTTTCATCCCACTATCAAACACAGGAGGAATATGAATGCCATACTCAGGATCAAAGATGCTAATGGGGTTGGATTGAGGAGCCAACTGACATTGGTAATAGTGCAGTCCATTACTTTACTCTTTTATTTGACTCTATTTTGTAGCTTAATCCGGTTGACAACACTTTCTTTCTTGAGGAGGAAGAGTACGTTTCCACGCTCTCTCTGTGATATCCTCCATCTGAGGAGGAAATTTTTAATGCTTTCCAGGATATTAATAAAAACAAGACTGCAGGGTCTGATGGTTTATCTTCTGAGTTTTATATTAAATGCTGGCCCATTATTAAAAGAGAAGTTGCTCCTGCTATTCAAAGCTTTTTCACTTGAGAAGATCCTTGCAAGTTTTTCAGTTTTTCTCTAATTGTTCTCAGACCTAAAGGTGACAAAAAATGCAGTTGGGACCACTTCAGGCCTGTATGCCTAAACTTTGTCATTTCCAAAGTTATCAGTAAAATTCTGGTTGGCAGGCTACAACCGCACTTATCTACCTTTATCTCCCCTCAACAATCTGCCTTCATTAAAGATAGAGATATTACTGATAACATCTTATTAGCCCAGAAGCTCATTGAAGATTTAGATAAAAAATGCAGATGTGGCAATATGGTTGTGAAACTTGATATAGAAAAATCTTTTGACACAAGAAGTTGGGATTTTATCCTTGATGTATTGATTGCGAAAGGTTTCCATGTGGATTTCTTTTTGCTTATTAAAAGGTGGCTTCAAAATAAATTTTATAGTGTACTTGTCAATGGGACTTCATATGGGTTTTTTTCAGCAAAAAGATATATCAAGCAAGGAGATCCTCTCTCTCCCACTCTTTGATTATCTATAACACTTATTTGAAAAATAACAAATCCTCTTCCCTTACACACAATATTCTCACAAATCCAAAATTAAAGTGAGTCATTTATCTTATGTTGATGCTATTATCTTCTTCACTAATGCAAACAAGAACTCCATTACACAATTGATGAATAATTTATCTCTCTTCCAAAATACATTTGGGCTCACTTTCAAGAAAACCAAATGTTATCTCTACTTCAGGAAAACTATAAAGCAAAGTATTATCAGTTGGCCCGTCAATTTCACAAGCTTCATTTCTTCTTCTCTTCCTATCAATTACTTGGGAGTCAATAGTCAAGAGGCAGAAGGAGACAGATCCAAATGGATGCGGTTGTTGAGCAAATTAAAAATAGAATTCGAGACTGGAGGAATATTTTTCTTTCCAATGGGGGAAGACTTGCTCTCCTTTCTAGTGTTTTATATAGCATTCCTCTTTATGCATTACATGTGTTGAATTTGAAGAGAAGTACACAATTACATTGAAAGAATTTTTAATAAGTGCTTATGGGTGGGTAATACCTTCAGGAAAATCTGGGCTAGCTGGCATAAGATTTGTAAACCTAAGAATTATGGTGTACTAAAGTCTTAATTACATTGCCGATATAAATGAATTCAAACTCTGGTTTAAATTTCGTGAAGAAAGTTCTCTTTGGTCACAATTTTTACTACATAAATATTGCTTGGCTAACCATTCTTCTATAGGTCAATGGAAAGCCGGGGATTTTAAATCTGGAAAGTGATCTTAAAGGGTGGTAGGAGTGAGGCAAACAATTTTATTTTTTGGAAATTGGTGATGGCAACATTTCCTTTTTAGCATGATAATTGAGGAGCTTATTTCTTGGGTATCTTTTCTCTTACCTCTTCTCATCCTCATCTTTCGGTTTCTGATGTGGTTGTTGATGAGCATTGGAATCTACCGTTATTACGAGACTTGGTGGGTGAAGTGGCCCTACAAGTTTCTATGATTCCANTTATCTCTTCTCATCCTCATCTTTCGGTTTCTGATGTGGTTGTTGATGAGCATTGGAATCTACCGTTATTACAGGACTTGGTGGGTGAAGTGGCCCTACAAGTTTCTATGATTCCATATGCAATAATGTTAAAGACAAACCCCATTGGAAATTTAGCCAAAAAATCTCCATCTCTAAACTGATCTATGATAAGTTGCATCATTTTGATAAATGGAAATGGGGTCCAAAAATTTGGTATAAATATTTCTCCCTCTATTTCTATTTTCTTATGGAGGAATTTTTTTACTATTGTTGCCTTTTGATGACATACAAAAGCTCAAAGGCCTGCGGTTGGCCTCATAATGTTGTTTGTGCAAATGCTCTCAAGAAAGTGCTTCACATGTATATTTCTTTTGCCCCTTTGCTAAGGAGATATGACATAGTTTGGGGAGAATTTTTGGTTTGGAAAATCTTACTTGGCAAAATATGGATGAATGCTTACTTTCTTGGCAATCTTGTGCTTCATCGGACACCACATTGCATTTTATTCCTTATATAGCTTTGGGGTTTATTTGGTGTGCTATAAACAATGTGAAACATGAGCTCTCTTCTACCTCTCCTCTCTCCACTGTTTCTTACATTCTTGCATACCATGCAAAGGCTTCTAAACAGATAATACTTAGATCTTTGCGTAAGGAGGGCTAGAGGCCAATTTTAATATATTGGCAGCCCCCCCCCTCCCTCTTCCCGATTAAAATTAAAGTTAATGGAAGTTGGAAAAATTGCATGAGAGGTGCTGGGGCCTTTTTCCGAAATCATTTGGGCCTGTGTCTTTTCAATTTTTCTTCTCATATTTGGGCTTTAACTCCTACTGAAGCGGAAGGTTGGGCAGTATTTCTTGTTTTTAATGTTGCTGTCTCTTTTAATTGGCCTACAATTATTGTGGAATCGGATTCTTCTATTCTTCTGGATTTCATCACCATAAGACAAGAGCCTTCTTGGAATTTAATTATTTGTCTTAATAAGATTTGGCAATTCATCACTTCCCATGACCTTCAGGTCATATGAAATTTTATATATAGGGAGGGAAACACACCAATGAATTGGTTAGCTAAACATGGTTTTTTTGGTGTTTTTACTGGTTTGGTGCCTCTCAGGGAGCTTAATATACTTTTAAGGGGAGATTCTTTGAATCTTCCTTTTGTCAGATCTTCACCCTAATTTCGGCTTATATTTCAGTGATTTTGGCTTATGGTTTTCTTCAATCCCTGCGGTTTTTTGGTTTTTGGGAAGGATCTGCTGCTCTATTAATCTTCAACTCTTTGTTGATATGCTTCTAATGTTGAGGAATACGGTCCTTCTGATGATTACTTTATCTTTTGTTATATGACATTTATCTTTTTCTACTTATTTTTCTTCTTTTTTCGTTACAATTTCTTACTTTATTCTGTTTTTTGGGTATACATGTAACTATCTTTTAGAGCTTTTGGGTGCGTTGTATATCAGGGGAACTATCCTCCTTTTCCTTTTTACATATATATAAAATCCCCTTCGGGTTTTTGCCAAAAAAAAAAAGTCTATATTTATGTATATATATAGATATATTTGTATGTATGCATGTATATGTATATATATATGTATGTGTGCATCAACATATATATATATATATATATATATATATATATATATATATATATATATATATATATATATATGTGTGTGTGT
>JXCR01095804.1:48020-104470 GCA_002079205.1 Phalaenopsis hybrid cultivar | reverse complement strand
GAGGTTGAAAGCTTAGGTTTTGAACTTTGGTATTTAGGTAGGAGTCGCACTAGAAATGATGTGTCACGTGTAAGTCATATAGAATCATGTGTCACATGTAAGTCGTGTAATCATATTCATCTAAAATGACATGCATATCATCATGAAAATTATGTTTAACAAATATTTCTTGTAGTAATCGATCTTGACATCATGAAATTCACATATGAAATTATATGACATTGCATGCAAATTCAAAGGAATTTTACACCAGTCTTGTGAACATCAACCTTCAGAATTCTAAACTTAAATCTGAAGAAAAGTGAAGAAACTATACTCTTATTCAATCGATTCAAATTACAAAGTTTCCTCTTTTTATATAGGGAATGTCGAGGAAAAACATAATTAAAGCTATTACAACTTATGAAATGCAAAACAAACAATAAGAGAAAGACATACAATATAATAAGAAATGAAAAGGAATAAACTTGCAATAGTAAACTCTCTCCAATAGCTTCAACAATATGATCCTGTGGGGCTCATATGGTAGGTGGTCTGAGGCACTTAATAGGGACAAAATTCTACCCTCTCCCTCAATCGGGGTTATAAATGTTGTAAAGGCCCAGTTTGGTATTCAAATCATTAAAGCTGCCTACAGGCTCGTGACTTGAAGATGAGTTGAAATGTAGATTAAGACTTCACTTTAAGAGGCGTTTAGCCTCCGTTCCACTTTACAGAAAGCGCAGAAAATGTAAATGTTCGTTTGGCTATTCAATTTTTTGAAATGTTTTTCCCACCTCAACACTATTTCAACGACATTGTTTTCCTTTTTGAATCGCAAATAGGATGCGACAGTGTGAAATGCGGCTTTTAAAAGAAATTTTTTTGACGGTGAAGTGTCGCCAAATGAGCCCTAAGTGAATAATGCCACCATTGACCTTTTCAGAGATAAAATATATATCAATCTCAATTTGGTTGGTCCTGTCATGATGCACAAGGTTCTTTATAATACTAATGACGTCTTGACTATCACAGAACATATTTATGAGATTGATTGTGGAGCGTCTCAACTCATTTAGTAACTTTTAGATCCACATTTCTTCACAATTTCCCAAAGCAAGTGTTCGATACTCAAATTTTGCACTACTAGAGACTATTACTTACTTTTTTTTTCCTTTAGGTGAAAGATTTTCCTATATATAGGACCAATACTCGGATGTAGATCTTCGGTCTTTGAGTTCTCATGCCCAACCAATATCTGTGTAAACTTTTGTCTCATTTTTTTCTGATTTCTTAAACAATAGCCCTCTGCTAGGGGTCTTCTTAAGAAACCTCAATAATATATTAAACTATCACCAAATGTTCTTTATTTTGATTATTCATATGTTGACTCACAATTCTGACAAAATAAACAATATCAGGTCTAGTGTATGATAGGTATATAAGCTTTCCCGCAAATCTCTGATTTCTACCTTTTTTTGTTGGTGTCTATTCTCCCCCCAAATATAACCTTTTGTTGAAATTAATAGGAGTCTCAACTGGTTTATACCTTAGCATTCATATCTCTTTTAATAGGTTTAGAATGTACTTTCGTTGAGATTTGACTATTTCGATCTTGGACCTGATCACTTCCATGCTTAGAAAGTATCTCATAGCTCTTAGATCCTTGATTTCAAATTTAGTGGCGAGAAACTCTTTAATCTTTCCAATCTCCTTTTTATCATTACCTGTCAGAACATATCATCTACATTAACAATGACTATTGTTTTTTTACCTCCCTTTGTATTCTTTATGAACAGTGTATGATCAACTTGACATTGGATGTACCCATTAGATTTCATAGCCTTGTTAAACTTGTCCAACCCAACTAGTGAAGATTGTTTTAGGCCATAAAATGAGTTGTATTTTATAGTTCAGATGTTTGTTTGAGCCATTTTCAGCCTTGGTGGGATCTTCATGTACACTTTTTACTCAAGGTTTCTATTCAAAAATGCATTCTTGATATCAANATATATATATATATATATATATATATATATATATATATATATATATATATATACATATCTGTGTGGGTGTGCATGTATGTGTAGATATATACATAGTAAAATACATTTTTTAGATATGTATATATAGATCTATATTTTTTAATGATATGAAAGGGAGTATAAGTATAAGTTACATGAATTCTAAAATAGGAAAGATATCATCCATATCTTCAAAATTACAATTAATCAATTCCTAGCTACTCAGAGATAAAATGAAAGACATAGAATAGAAAAATACATAAAATAGGAAGTAACCGGAAAGGAAATAAACTGATACTAATAACTTCTAACATAAAATGAGAAATAACCGAAAAGTAAATAAGTCAATTAATAACTTCTAATACTCCCCTCAAGTTTAAATGTAGATGTCAATCATGTTCAACTTGGATTTGAAATCATCAAACAATGGACCGAGAAGATATTTTGTAAGGTAGACCCTGAAGTTTTCATTATCAAGGCATTTAGGGATACTCCTAGTTGATCGTGGTGATCTTTGACTCCAGTTTCTTTAGGTCGGCGGAAAGCTGCTATAGGTAATGCCGCAGGAAAGTAGAGAACCTACGGGAAAGCTGCAATTTAGGTATGTAAGGAAAAGGCTCCGAAGGAGGGCCAACTATAGGGAATGCTCCAGAAGAGGGCATACTGCAAGGAAAATCTCTAGAGGATGGCTGCTGCAGGAAAAAGCTCCGGAGGATGGCCTGATGTAAAAAACCTTATAGTCGGAACTGGTCTTTTCTTTGCACGACGACTCTTTGGGGAGTAGAAGTAAGCCTTCTAAACCACATACCCATAATTTTGACTGATCCAGCGATAGGCTTTACATCTGTCAGGCAACGCTGGGTGATGGAAAGTTTGCATCTAAGTGCACTGTGCAATGCAATGTCGACTACAAAAGTTTTGTTTTGCTGTGCTATTTGATTCCTAGTGTTTTACTGTACAAAGTTATATTGATTATGAGAGGCCCAAAATCAGTGTTGTGACTGAGGAGATTGAAGATGATGTCAAACAACGTCGTAACTTCGGTCGTAAAAGAAGCCAAGATGAAGATGGTTTCCTCATTTGCTTCCCATTGAGAGTAAAAGTTCCAAAAAGAAGAAGATTAAAATCATGATAAAAAAACAAAGGTTGATTCTTTTGGTCAAGATACTATTTCTATTAGTGATGAGGCTCGTGATTCAATCCCTATTGAAATTGATTCTAAATGTAATGAAAAATCAAAGAAAAGAAGTGGAGGGATGAATCTATAGGATCTCAGAATGTTGAGAAACATAATACACAGTAGGAGAATACGAACCTGGAGAAAATATCTGAAACTGATGCTAATCTTCCAATTAATGAAATTTAAAAACATGCTAAGGATCATGGAGTTAAAGATAATGAGAATGGTTAAGCGACACCACCCAGTGTAATGTCAAATAAACGAGAGTTTCCACATTATAGATACATGCAGACAAAAAAATTAATACATGAACTACTATTAGGATAGAATCTTGGAATATAGATACTCTCACAATTAAATAATGGAATTAGTATATATTATAGCTTATTGGAAGATAAATATCTTATGTATTCAAGAAACTAAATCAGTTGGAGAAAAGGCTAAAGAGGTTGAAAGCTTAGGTTTTGAACTTTGGTATTTAGGTAGGAGTCGCACTAGAAATGATGTGTCACGTGTAAGTCATATAGAATCATGTGTCACATGTAAGTCGTGTAATCATATTCATCTAAAATGACATGCATATCATCATGAAAATTATGTTTAACAAATATTTCTTGTAGTAATCGATCTTGACATCATGAAATTCACATATGAAATTATATGACATTGCATGCAAATTCAAAGGAATTTTACACCAGTCTTGTGAACATCAACCTTAAGAATTCTAAACTTAAATCTAAAGAAAAGTGAAGAAACTATACTCTTATTCCACCGATTCAAATTACAATATTTCCTCTTTTTATATAGGAAATGTCGAGGAAAAACATAATTAAGGCTATTACAACTTATGAAATACAAAACAAACAATAAGAGAAAGACATACAATATAATAAGAAATGAAAAGGAATAAACTTGCAATAGTAAACTCTCTCCAATAGCTTCAACAATATGATCATGTGGGGCTCATATGGTAGGTGATCTGAGGCACTTAATAGGGACAAAATTCTACCCTCCCTCAATCGGGGTTATAGATGTTGTAAAGGCCCAGCTTGGTATTCAAATCATTAAAGCTTCCTAGAGGCTCGTGACTTGAAGATGAGTTGAAATGTAGATTAAGACTTCACTTTAAGAGGCGTTTAGCCTCCGTTCCACTTTACAGAAAGCGCAAAAAATGTAAATGTTTGTTTGGCTATTCAATTTTTTGAAATGTTTTTCCTACCTCAACACTATTTCAACGACATTGTTTTCCTTTTTGAATTGCAAATAGGATGGTGAAGTGTCGCCAAATAAGCCCTAAGTGAATAATGCCACTATTGACCTTTTCAAAGATAAAATATATATCAATCTCAATGTGGTTGGTCCTGTCATGATGCACAAGGTTCTTTATAATACTAATGATGTCTTGACTATCACAGAACATATATATGAGATTGATTGTGGAGCGTCTCAACTCATTTAGTAACTTTTAGATCCACATTTCTTCACAATTTCCCAAAGCAAGTGTCCGATACTCAAATTTTGCACTAATAGAGACTATTACTTACTTTTTTCTCCTTTAGGTGAAAGATTGTCCTATATATAGGACCAATACTCGGATGTAGATCTTCGGTCTTTGAGTTCTCATGCCCAATCAATATCAGTGTAAACTTCTGTCTCATTTTTTTCTGATTTCTTAAACAATAGCCCTCTGCTAGGGGTCTTCTTAAGAAACCTCAATAATATATTAAACTATCACCAAATGTTCTTTATTTTGATTATTCATATGTTGACTCACAATTCTGACAAAATAAACAATATCAGGTCTAGTGTATGATAGGTAGATAAGCTTACCCACAAATCTCTGATGTCTAACTTTTTTTGTTGGTGTCTATTCTCCCCCCAAATATAACCTTTTGTTGAAATTAATAGGAGTCTCAACTGGTTTATACCTTAGCATTCATATCTCTTTTAATAGGTTTAGAATGTACTTTCGTTGAGATTTGACTATTTCGATCTTGGACCTGATCACTTCCATGCTTAGAAAGTATCTCATAGCTCTTAGATCCTTGATTTCAAATTTAGTGGCGAGAAACTCTTTAATTTTTCCAATCTCCTTTTTATCATTACCTGTCAAGATCATATCATCTTCATTGACAATGACTATTGTTTTTTTACCTCCCTTTGTATTCTTTATGAACAATGTATGATCAACTTGACATTGGATGTACCCATTAGATTTCATAGTCTTGTTAAACTTGTCCAACCCAACTAGTGAAGATTGTTTTAGGCCATAAAGTGAGTTGTATTTTATAGTTCAAATGTTTGTATGAGCCATTTTCAGCCTTGGTGGGATCTTAATGTACACTTTTTACTCAAGGTTTATATTCAAAAATGCATTCTTGCTATCAAATTGATGCAATTCTCACTTCTTGTTCAATGCTAAGGAAGGAACTCTTACAGTGTTAAGTTTGGTTGCTGGTGCAATTTTCTCTTGACAGTCTATCCCATAAGATTGCATGAAATTTTTGGCCAGCTACATAGCCTTAAATCTCTTAATGCTACCATATGTTTTCTAATTGAATTGAACACTCATTTGCAGCGCCCAACGGGTCTTTTATCTTGAGAAAGCTTTGTAAAGGTCCATGTGTCATTTAGATCTAGTGCTTGGATTTCTCCTTCAATTGTTTTTTTTTTATTCTTGACTTTGAAATGCTTCATGTATCTTTACACTAANCCAACGGGTCTTTTATCTTGAGAAAGCTTTGTAAAGGTCCATGTGTCATTTAGATCTAGTGCTTGGATTTCTTCTTCAATTGTTTTTTTTTATTCTTGAATTTGAAATGCTTCATGTATCTTTACACTATTAAGATTAGACATAAAAGCTTTATAAGGTGATGATAACTTTCAATAGGCAACATACTCTTGTATACGATAATTTGTGCAACTTTCCATGTCTTCTCCACTGGATAGCACCTCTCTTGGAATTTTAGATATGTGTGAACTCAGGTTTGGCTGTGAGTAATCCTGTGGTTGCATATTTTCTTTATCCTGCTCAGTGGCTTTCTTTCTCTTAGTGTATACAAGAAGTTCCTTATGCATTTACTTGTCAATCTCGGGTTGGATATCCTTAAGTGGTGGAACTTGGGAGACAAGATGGTTAGAGGAAAGTAGGATAGGTTGTGATGACTCTAGATCAGTGTGGGTATTCAGAGTATTGTTCCAAATATGATATTCAAACAAAATCTTCACTTGAATTTATGATTTGATGTAGTAGGATTGTTTTTCAAAGAAACTAACATCCATAGATTTATAATATTTTTTTATAATGAGGGAATAACACTTGTACCCCTTTTTTGTTAGAAGTATAACCAAAGAAGATACATTTAATGGATTTCGGGTAAAGCTTTGTGCAATTTGGTTGGTGAATGTGATGGATTTCAGGTAAAGCTTTGTGCAATTTGGTTGGTGAATGTGAATAAAAGTGACAACTAAATATTTTTTAGAGGAAGATTAGATGAAAAAACTCTAACATGAGGGTATGTTTTCATCAAAACATCAAGAGAGCTTTTGAATTCTATGACCATGTTTGGCATTCTATTCATGAGTTAAGTGGCTGTGAGTAGTGCATCTCCCTAGAAAACTTTTTGGGACATTATGGAAAAGCATTATAGATCTAGATATCCAGAGGAGATGTCTATTTTTCCTTTCAGTTATCCCATTTTGTTTTGGAGTCTCAATACAAAAATTCACATGGATGATACCATTCTTTCCGAGGTAAGGTTCAATGATCGAGTTGAAATTTCTATTTACATTATCAATTTGAGAACCTAAGTTTTGCATTGGACTTGAGTGTAAATAAAATCATTGAAAGATTTGTGTAGTTTTAGATTTTTATTTCATGGGTAATATCTAACTGGTTCTGGTGTGATTATCATTGAAGGAGACAAATCATCTGGATCCATTGATGTTTTTCAATTTTGATGGTCCTCAAATATTTCTGTAGATGATTGAGAGGATGTGTGAGTTTTTACTAAGATATATGATATATATATGACGAGTATGTTTAGCTAATGGACATATTTCATATTGATAAAACTCTTGACTTTTTATTAATGATGAGATGTGGGTACAACTTTGCAATATAATGAAAACTATGATGCCTCAGACGACAATGACATAATAAAACTCAATTTTTAATAGACTCCAGCACAACAAACTCAGGAACAGGGTAAAAGAATGATGGAGAGTACACTTGTGTGTTAAGAGAGTAGTTTTCCTTGAGCAGATATAGACTTTAGTGCACTTTAGCACAACCAATCACCTTTCCCAAATCCACCATATGAAATTCACAAAAGTTAGAATGACAAATCATGAGTAAGCTTTCTAATTGAAAGTAAGTTGTAATCGAGTTCGGGAACATATAGCATAGAAGAGAACTGAATATTATTTGAAACATTTATTTCTCATTTTCCAACAATCTTGAAGTGAGATCCATGAACACGTGTAACAAATTTGGAGGTGATCTTTTCGAAGTTGGTGAAAGCATGAATGTCTCCAGTAATTTGATCAGAAGCATCTGAATCTACTATCCAAAGTTGAAATCTTCTATTGTTAGCAAGATAGGAGAATATGATACCTTGGTATATCATCATGCTGATAAACTGCTCAGTCGTGCTAGTAAGAAGCTTCAACACTTCCAGCTATTCTTTGGTGAAGGGACTAGGGTTGGCCAACCATTCAAAGGAGGTAGCAACATGGGTCTTGCCGTCTTGATTCTTCCTCCCTTATCCAAATTTCTAATCTACATGTTTTTTATATAGTTTCCCGCACTTGTTCTTTGTGCGACCAAGTTTCTTGCAATGTTCACACAAGAGAATATTCTTCTTTAGCTTTGAATCATGGGAGTTGTGTACAAAACAAAGTTTTTGGTGCTAGATTAACTCACATATCCTTCCACATGAGCTTTTTCATACGTTCTTCTTTTCTAAATTCAACAAAGGCTTCCCTAGTGGTAGGGAGAGGCTTCATCTCCATGATTCTTCCTCTGACCTCATCTAAGTTCTTATTTAGACCTAATAAGAGCTTGAGAATCCTCTTTTTCTCCACTACTGTTTTATTCATCATAACATCTTGAGTTTACTTTCATACATATGTATCATGTGTATCTAACTGTAACCAGTACTTTGATAGTGTGTTGAAGTATTATGTAACACAACTATTCTTGCCGAATTTCATGCAGTTTTATCTCAATCTCAAACAATTATGTAGTGTTTTCAGTGTTAGAATAAGAAGTCTCACGAGCTGCTTTCCAAATCTCGCGTGCTATTCTATAAAGTAAGAATTTTTCTCTGACTTTTGTAGTCAGAAAATTGATTAACCAAGACACGAACATAAGATCCTTGATATTCCATGAGTGATGGTTAGGATCGATAAGCTTAGGAGCTGTGCTCTCTCCCGTGGGATGACCTTCTTTTTCTTTTCCACAAATATACATAAACACGTATTGAGACCATAAAAGAAAGTTATAATCATTGAGTTTATGGTTTGTGATGAAGGTAGAAAGTTCAGGAGTTTGAACAATTTTTTGTTTTTTATTTAGAACTAACATCTGGAGTAGAACTAGATGTCTTCTTTCCATACTTGATCATAAGCCATATGCATATTTAGGGTTGAATAAGGGAGTTGGTTGCTGCTTGCAACACGAGTAGAGGATTGCAGCTGCAGGAGGAGTCTAATGGCTATGATAAGAGCAGAAAAGGGTTTTCAGGCTGTACAGAGGGATTTAGACAGTTGCAAGGAGGATTTAGACGGTTGGACCGTTGTTGGACACTTGTTGGAGAGGCTACGGTGTCTATAAGAATGAGCAGAGGAGGGCCTATAGGTTGTAGAGTTAGCATGATACTATTTGAGGAGCCCTAGCAGAAGAGCCGAAGACGACCATCGAAGTCGAAGCAGACAAATTTTTTAGACAAACGAAGATGAAGTTGATTCGTTCGAGATGTCATCGCAAGAAGAGGACCACAATGCTATTCGAATCTGACATAGACAAGGTCGGCATAAATTCGTTCAAATGATGCAGATGGAGACATTGTCACAAGATGAGAGTGATGCTGCTTGAAGTAGAAGAAGCAGAGGGGGATTGACACCCAAAAGCCGTCGCAGGGTGACGACAAAACAAAAGCCGAAGATGTATTCAACTACTAACAATGCAGATGACCCAAACAAGAATATGATACCATGAGTAAATGTGGAGAATCTATATTCTCTTATTTCATCGTCTTCAAATTATAAGATTTCCTCTTATTATATAAGGAATGTATAGGGAAATTATAATTAAAACTATTACAACTTACCAAATACAAACAATGTGGGAAAGACATAAAATATAATAAGAAACAAGAAGGAATAAGACTGAAATAGAAAACTCCCTCCATGAGCTTCCACAAATTGATTTTGTGGGGCCCATATAGCAGGCGGTTTGGGCTACCTAACGAGGTCAAAATTCCACGAAATCCATGAATGACAGCCATTTGATGAATTTTTTCATTCAAATAGACACTTGAAAAGAGAAGCAATCATGCTTCCTAAGATAGATGAATGGTAACCAATATTAGAAGGCTGAAAAAACCTACAAAAATTTTTGTCCAATATTTCTACGAGGCTCTCTAGGCTTCTCATCTCTCACAAGTCTCCCATCTCCAAAATGTCTCATGAATGGAGGAAACTACAGCTCAAAGCCAATCCTTTCAACTCTTTGCAAACTTTAAGTAGGTAGACACATGACAAGCTCATATTCAATCTTTGAAATCTCACTGTGTGATTATCCTTAACAAATCAAATTAGAATTGATTAATCTTTATTACATGTACTAATAAATGTTAGTTACCACTAAATGCCTTCAAATACTTTTAAGGATCAACAACATCAACAACAGCAACAACAAAGCCTTAATCCCACTACTTGGGGTCGGCTACATGAATCCTTTTTCTCCATTGCGTCCTATTTAGTGTCATATTTTCATTTAGTTCTAATAAATTAAGATTTTTTTTATACAATAAGCCCAAGTCTTCCTAGGTCTACCTTTTCCTTTCTTAACATAAGTCAAATCTAAAACATCTACTCTCCTAATCGGATCATCAGATGGTCAGCGCTTAATGTGACCAAACCATCTAAGACGACTTTGTCTTATTTTGTCCGTCACAGGAGCTACACCAATCCTATCTCAGATATATTCCTTTTGCATTTTGTCTCTAAGTGTAAAACCACTCATCCACCTAATCATTCTCATCTCGACAACACTTAACTTAGTATTATGCTTCTTTTAAAGGCCAACATTCAGCGCCCTAAAGCATTGTTGATCTCACCATCGTCATATAATTTTTTTTTTTAAGTCTAAGCGGTACTTTTCTATCACACAAAAGGCCCGAAACATTCCTCTACTTCAACCAACCAACTTGAATTCTTCTATTAACATCCCCATCTATATCATGATCGCTTTGAACAATAGACCCAAAATATCTAAATCGTTCACACCTTTTTAATAATTTGATCACCCAAAGTTACACTTATGTCACTAGAGCTACTACTTCTAAAATTACATTCAATGGATTCAGTTTTAGGTCTACTCAAATGAAGTCCTTTAGACTCCAATGTAGACCTCCATAATTCAAGTTTTTCCAGGGCTTTTTCTCTCGTCTTATCCACGAGAAGGATATCATCAGCAAAAAACATATACCAAGGTACATCCTCCTGTAAATTTCCAGTAAGACCATCATAACTAAAGCCAAAAGATATGGGCTTAAAGACGATTCATGATGTAATCCAATGGAAATAGGAAAATATTTGGTCAAACCTCCTTCAGTGCGAACACAAGTAACAACTCTAGTATACATATCTTTAATGAATTGAATATAAGTCATATCAACGTCTTTCCTCTCAAGAACTCTCCAAAGGATATCTCTTGGAACCTTATCGTAAGCTTTTAAGGATCATTAAACTTATTTAATCATAATCAATCCTTAATCCGAATACCTAAATTCTGATTAATTGAGTATTTTTCAATATTTTGGGCTTAACATTTTCATTTCTTAGTCGAATTGCTAGATTTTAGATGTTGTGGTTAGCTAGCTAACTTACAACTTTTTCTTAGTTATTTTGCTTAATTTGAACATTAAATGCTCTAAAAATGTTAAATTTTGAGATCAAAAGCTTTTAGTCACTCATATTAGGTGTTTTACACTAACCATGTTATTCAACGTCAGTCATGATCTACTTTGTGCAATTATTTGCATAAACATTTGCATATCAGAAGAGGGCGGCCGACTAAGCAAGAAAGAAGAGTCGCGACTCATGAACCCGGACAAATATTTTATGGGATGAATTTTATTGATGATTGAATCCTTAATATATGCCACTTCTTACCATGAATACACAAAATAATTTATGTTCATAATTAAAACTAATTACGAAGTCAATAATAACTTGTGTGATTGTTCAATTTTACTTTTGGATTCAATCCTTACAAAATCAAATAGAGCTGACCAACTTAACTTATAGAGGGCATTTGGTTTTATATAATCTCTTTTTTTTTTCATATCTTGAATTTTGAACTCTATGTTGCCCCTAGAAAAATAAGAATAAAAATGGAAAATATTTGTATTTCTTTGGTTGCGTCATGAATAAAGTTTTGATGAGTGAGAAAAGGTGGAGTTATATTTTTGTTTTCTTATATCCTACTTTTTCATGCAAAGATTGTTTTATTCATCTTTATATAATCTCTTTTTTTTTCATATCTTGAATTTTGAACTCTTTGTTGCCCCTAGAAAAATAAAAATAAAAATAAAAAATATTTGTATTTCTTTGGTTGCGTCATGAATAAAGTTTTGATGAGGGAGAAAAGGTGGAGTTATATTTTTGTTTTCATATATCCTACTTTGTCATGCAAAGATTGTTTTATTCATCTTTAATGATTTTTTATTTCCGTAGTCTTTTGGATCTATTTATTTATGTAGAAAATTTTATCTTTTTTTTCAACAAAAAGTTAGAGTATTTTTTTCAATCATAAACTCTTCAATTTCTTTTTCTGTTTTAAATTTTTATTCAATTAGTAAGAAAGAAGTTGATGAGGCTTTAAAAAAAACAAAAAGTGGAAAGTCTGTAGGGCCTGATAATATCCCAATTGAAGTGTGGAAATATTTAGGAGATTTGGGAGTTTCTTGGCTTACTAAACTTTTTAATATAATTTTAAAAACTAAAAAGATACCTATGGAGTGGAGAAAGAGTATTTTAGTCCCCATTTCTAAGATTAAACGGGATGCACAAGAGCGTGTCAATTATAGATGAACTAAGTTGATGTGTCATACTTTAAAATCATGGGAGAGGGTAATTGAACATAGGTTAAGACGTATTACAAAGATTTCTCATAATCAATTTGGATTTATGCCAAGTAGGTCTACTATGGAAGCTATACTTTTATTGAGAGGTTTGATGGAGAAGTTCAGAGATAATAAGGAGGATCTACATTTGATTTTTATTGATTTAGAAAAAGCTTACGATAAGATTCGAAGAGATATCCTTTGGAGAGTTCTTGAGAAGAAATGTGTTGATATGACTAATATTCAAGTCATTAAAGATATGTATGCTAGAGCTGTTACTTGTGTTTGAACTGAAGGACGATCGACTAAATATTTTCCTATTTCTATTGGATTACATTAGGGATCTGCTTTAAGCCCATATCTTTTTGCTTTAGTTATGGATGGTCTTATTGGATATTTATAGGAGGATGTACCTTGGTGTATGCTTTTTGCTGATGATATGCTTCTCGTGAAAAAAAACGAGAGAAAAAGCCCAGTAAAAAACTTGATATGGAGGTCTACATTGGAGTCTAGAGACCTTTGTTTGAGTGGATCTAAACTGAATACATGGAATATAATTTTAGTAGTAGTAGTTCTAGTGACAACTGTGTAACTTTGGGTGATCAAATTATTAAAAGGTGTGAACAAATTAGATATCTCAGGTTTGTTGTTCGAAGTGATGGTGATATAGATGAGAGTGTTAATAGTAGAATTCAAGTTGGTTGGTTGAAGTGGAGGAATGCTTCAGACCTTTTGTGTGATAGAAAAGTACCGCTTAGACTGAAAGAAAAATTTTATAAGAGGATGGTGAGACTTGCAATGCTCTATAGCGTTGAATGTTGGCCTTTAAAAGAGAAGCATAATACTAAGTTAAATGTTGCCGAGATGAGAATGATTAGGTGGATGAGTGACTTTACACTTAAAGACAAATTGTGAAATGATTATATTCGTGATAGGGTTGGTGTTGCCCAGTGACGGACAAAAGTAGAGAAAGTCGTCTTAGTTGGTTTGGTCGCATTAAACTTTGATCACCCGTTGGTCTGATTAGGAGAGTAGATGTTTTATATTTGACTTATATTAAGAAAGGCAGAGGTAAACCTAGGAAGACTTAGGCTTATTGTATAAAAAATGATCTTAATTTATTAGACCTAATTGAAAATATGACACGAAATAGGATGCAATGGAGAAAAAGGATTCATGTAGCCAACCCGACGTAGTGGGATTAAGACTTTGTTATTGTTGTTGTTGTTTCAATTTTTATTCAAATTTCCAAGATGATATTGAAGACATTAAGGTTTCACTCTATATGTGGTCCGAGTCCAACATAAAGTCTTTTCTCCATGATTTCTTCGCTAAGGTTGAATGCCCGTCTTCATCTAGTGGTAAAAATACATGTAAAGGACCCTTCTCTAAAAAAGAAAGTCAAGGAGCTGACCATTTTCGTGTTAGAATTCAACATGAAATATGAAAATCCAATTTTAAAATATTGTGCTAAGAAACTTCAAAGAGAACCAACAATAAAGGTAAAACGTATAACTCACTCCTTTATATTTTGCATTTGGATATATCAGTAAACTAAATTTAGTTTCTCAAAAAGTTAAATTCGCATATGTTGTCGTTGCAAATAAGAAGAATAATACTTGTTGGATGATAGACTTGGGAATTTTAGGTCACACGATCAAAGATGAAGTTGTCCTCCATAATTATTACGCATTCCTGATGTTCGAATTGTAGATGGATCATTATGCAATTTTGTTGGAATGTGCCATTTTCTAAAAAGATGTCGTATCACTTAACCTGAATTGCAATTTATTATCAATTTACAACTATCAGTTTGCAAACTCGGTCAAGACAAAAATTTTCTGGCTGATTTATCATTGATCTTTATCACTTTATGAACTTGAACTTGAGGGGGGATTATTGATAGTGCAGGGATGTGTTCTGGACTTTACCTTCTAAAAATTGATCAATTAAGGTATGAGTTCAAATAATGGGTTGTATGTCCACTAAAACTTTCATCAAATATTCTTCAAATAATTATAGTGATGTCTGACTTTAACAATATTGCCCAAGGCAATCAAACTTTATTGACCTCTAAGTTCACTGATAAAAATTCAAAAGGGCTTTTAGCATAAATTTTGTCATATGGTTAAAAACATTTGTCGTTACTATCCTAATCAAACCTATAAATATTCCAAATCTTTTGAATTAGACCATGGTGATGTGTAGGTATCATTTAAAGTAACAATTATTTGGTGCTAGATGGTTTATTTTCTTTAACGACATAGTGCCCATCTCGCCTGGATTTTCTTGATAAAAGAAAAATTCGGAGGGATAAATTTGTAAACATTTCAATGCCTATGATTCACACTCAATTTTAGTTTAAAAAATCTACAATGCTAAAGAATACTTTGAATTGAATTTTTAGAAATTATATCTTAGATTAGGGAATATCCACAAAAACTCTTCTATTAACATCTTCCAAAAAATGGGGTTTTTAAAAGAAAAAGATAAGGCGCTTCTTAGAGGTGCTTAGATTTTTAATATTCTTCACAATTATTTTTCCAGTCTCTCTGAGAGTAGCTCTCTTAAGAACTGAATATCTCATGAATAAAATTCACTCAAGTGTCCTTATATTTTAAGCAACAGTCCAAATGCATTTTTATTCATTTCCTTATACTAAATTTATTTGTTCTGTTTCTTTTAGAATATTTAGGTGTCTAGTTTTGCTTTGGTTCACACAATATCAGTGCAAATTAGATCTGAACTCTTTGAATGTTACCTTTGTTAGATACTTACAAAATAAAAATAAGGTACAAAAGCTATTCAACAGTAACTAGAAAAAAATTCAAGCTTTTGTATGTAGCATAACGTTCCTTGAGCGCCAATCTTATTACTGTAATAATTCACGAGGAGAAATTTCAAAAATAAGAATTTCAGCTTTGAAATTTCTGTGATAATCCACCGCCCTCATTAAATCCAAGGACAATAAACATTTCTTATTTTACCTCATCCATCTCCTTGTCAATATATCTAACATTTGCAGAATTAGCTTTGTGCCTATACTAGGAAGGAAAAATAAAATCAAGAAGATCAACCAACTGATGTCTAGCACACTTATGAAACCAAATCTAATTTAAATTTGAATTAAATGCAAATTGGTGAGAATAAATCTATAGAAGAAGATCATGATCTGTTCCAGTCTGAGTGAGATCATCGACTAAATACTCAATATATAATTCCATAACTTATAAAAAAATTTTCTTATATTTAATCTTCTTATCATACTGGAGGAAACTCAAACCACAACAAAAACATATATTATTTCTGAACTGAAAATGGATTACAAACATGACACTTGAAAAACAAGAAGTAACGACAAACAAACACGAACAACTTAAACAATAAAATATATCTGCGGGTGACAATGAGAAAGGAGATTGCTAGATGGTGGGTTGGCGGCTGATGGAAGATGGCTGTAGCTGAGGGGAGGTGGCAGGAGGGAAGGGCGGCCACTGGGAGATGGCTGCGGTTGTTGGAAGAGGCCTGGAAGGTGGTTGGCAGTCGTAGAGGAGGAGGGTATGCGGTTGCTGGAAAAGGGTTGTGGGCTAGGCGACAATAGGAAGTGGTGTCTTGAGGGGTTGGACAACAGTTGGAACTTGTGTCGGTGGCTGGGCAGCAGCAAGAGGTAGTCTGGACAATAGCCTAAAGGATGGGCAACACTCAAAAAAGGGATGATGTGAGCTGGACATCTGTCGGAAAAAGGATGGTGTGATTTGGACAGTAGCCGGAAGATGTTTTGCAGCTGCTGGAAGCAGGGCTAGAGGGCCTACAGAAGGATAAGTGTCTGGTCGTGGTTGAGTTACAATCGAAGTAACACTTGGAACCTTGGAGATAGTCACCTCCTCGGACGAGTTACAGTCGAAACACCTTCTCTCGTTGGATACAACCTCCAGAGCCGAAGAACGCCTCAAAGGCAGCGCTAAAAAATTTGCACTCCCAAAACTCCCCCTCTTCCAATCAGAACAACAATTATAAAAAAATGGGAGTAGAGGCTAGAGTAGGTAAGTTGAGAAAATAGGCAAGGATTAAAGGAGTGGATAGTAAAGGTAGGAATTTGAAATGCAGTCCAAGTATGAAGGGAATGATTAGAAAGGGGAAACTAGTGCAGAAGAATCAAATAGGAAGGGTAATTAAATCTGAAAGCGGACTGCAGTTACTGTAGCTGCTAGTACCCCGGGCGGTAAGCTCTTGCGTCAATCTCCCGTGATTGGGGGAGCTTAGGGGCGGATGCTAAGGAGCTCTAGGATAGGACTAGGGTTGGGCTAGCTCTGATACCAAATGATACCGGATGAAACCCAAATCACAACGGAAACACATAATTTCTGAATTCCAAATGGATTTTGAACATGACACTTGAAAAGTAGGAAGTAACGATAAACAAATACGAACAATATAAACAATAAAAGATATCTGCGGGTGACAACGAGGATGGAGGCTGCTGAACGGTGGCTTGGCGGCTAATTGAAGATGGCTGGGCTGAGGGGAGGTGGTAGGACGAAAGGACGGCCACTGGGAGATGGTTGTGATTGCTGGAAGAGTCCTAGATGGTGGTTGGTAGCTGTAGGAGAGAGGTTGCAGTTGCTGGACGAGGGTTGAAAGGTGGTTGGTTGCTGGAGAAGAGGAGCTACAGTTGCTAGAAGAGGTATGTGGGTTGAGCGACAACATGAAGTGGTAACCTTGAAGTGTTGGACAACAGTTGGAACATGTGTCGGTGGCTGGGCAACAATAGTAGGTTGTTTGGAAAGCAGCCGAAAAGCTGGCCATCGCCCGAAAGAGGGATGATTTGGCCTGGACAGCAGCCGAAAGGTGGTTTGCGGCTGCTAGAAGCGGGGTCAGAGGGGCTGTAGAAGGATAAATGTCTTGTCAAAGTTGAGCTACTGCTCGAGCAACACACGAAGCCCCCATGGAGACAGTCGCCTCCTCAGATGAGTTACAGTCGGAGCACCTTCTCACCGTTGGATACAACCCTAAAAGGGAATAATGCCCCAGAGACAGCACTTGGAAATCTGCATTCCCAAAAACTCCCCCTCTTCCAATCAACACACAAAAGTTATAAATAAGATGAGAGTAGAAGCTAGACCATGTAAGTAGAGAAAATATGCAAGAATTATAAGAGTGAACAAGAAAGACAAATTAGGAAGGGGAGATTAAAGCAGGAGAATCAAATAGGATATAGAATTAAATTTGAAAGTGGACCGTAGTTATTGTAGCAGCTATGGTAACACGTCCGCGACACTGTAACTGCTACTGTATTATAAAATAAACATTTCAAATAATGTTCATGAAATTTTAGAACTTCTTGAGTAAAAGAAAGTTATAATGGAAGACTTATTGTGTTTAAAATAGTGTGGCATGCTAGAAGTTTATGAACTTCCACTATGTGATAAAATATTCACCTGTCAATGGATCTTCAAAGTCAAATGTAAACTAAATGAGAGCATGGATGAATTTAAGGCTCTACTTGGCACCAAATGCTACATACAATTTTATAATGTTAACCATCAAGAAACATAATCTTCCGCTGTCAAACTCAACACAAATAAATTTTGCTCTGCGGTGACAATTTTGATTGGCTTCTCCGTCAACTTGACATCAGGATTTTTTTTTTAAAATAGAGACTTTGTGGTGGAGATATACATAAATATCATTCATGCATTGAAAAATAAAGAAGCATTAATAAGATAAGTAAACTCAAAAAATCTTTATATGGCCTCAAATAATTTTCTCGTGCTTTGTCATAAGAAAACTATTTTCATCCCAATTGAAACCACTCGTGCAAGCGTGCACACAGACACGCCGTCCCTCATTGATAAGGTAAGTATCAATGCCGTGTTTAAGAACTCATCTCTCTCTCTCCATCGCTTGTCTTGATACTTGATTTTCTATTAATTGTAAGCCAATACATGAACAATATCACTGAAGATCAAATGAAAGTTTTAGCCCATTGTAAGGTACTTTAAGGTAATATTAGGAAAATGCCTGCTATATAAAACATCATCTAATGAGGAAATTAAAGTTTTCACAATTATTGATTGGGTTGAATATGCACTAGATCAAAGATTTATCTCTTATTATTAAACTCACCTATGTGAAATCTAGTTGCATGGAGAGCATGTATTTGATTTCAATGTTGAAGTTGAATAAATGGTAGTGGAAAATGATATTTGTGAAGGAATAATACGACAACAAGCCTTTATCCCATTAGTGGGGTCGGCTACATGAATTCTTTTCACCATTATTTCCTATTGAGTTTTGAAGTAACGTGTTTAAGAAATTTATTAGAAAAGCTAGATTAAGACTATCATGGCAACTCGGTTGCCATTATAATATTACCAAAAATTTTGGTCCACTATCACAAAACTAAACGGATAGACTGAATTTATCTTAGACAACAATTAAAAATAAACTAAATTTATGTTCCAACCAATTCTTCAACCGCAAATACCCTCACTAACTCTACCCAGAATTAGTTTTGATAACCTAATTAGCAAGCTGGGTATGATCAATTAATACAATCCTGGTTGAGTGGAGTGTCGAAATAATTTTGAATCTATTCCTTTTTTTTTTCATTTTGAGCAATCCACCAATTCATTGGCGTCATTTTTCATCTATAACAGTCTAACAATCTATGAAATTTTTCTTTCCATGTATAACAATTCAACTATTCATGTATAGTGCAGCTTTTCATCTGCAACATTTCAACCGTTTATTGATCACAACACTCAATTTCTATTGAATAGTGAATTATGGATTAAGTTTAATACAAGTTTTCGGTAATGTACAATTTTTTACTTACACAACAAGTAAATAAAATTCAATCAAAATATTCTATTTTTTATTGTTTTTCTTCTCATTTTAATTTAATAACCTGTAAATGACTCGTTAGATATTATACTGATGCTGGGAGCGTCTTAATGTTTACTTAGGTAATGCAACAAAATTAACTGTTTGCTATATGTCCTAACATATAGGTGACCAGGTCCAACTAATCTCCATCGTTTTATTTGACGGTTTATTGGCAATGACTCCCATTTTAATTAGTGGATTGACTTGTTTCAGGGTGCTGTTAGGTACGAAGTTTGTAATTGTAATATAACTAATGAGTTTGGTGAATGTTTATTCCATTTTTAGATGATAATTGATGTTGAATCGAATGTTCTTCTGTGGATCCTTGCCTTCACATTGCCACACTTAAAATTCTCTGTCGTGTTACAATAATTTCATCCTTGATGGAAAGCATCTAATTGATAAAAAAACATACAGTAGAGACTACATCAACCTAGAACTGTCTACACACATTATTTTGAAACAGAAGGGCTCTAGCTGTCTTAACAATATATCTATCTTTTATTTAAGCTACTCTATTTTGGGATGGAGTATAGACAAATGGTAACTAGTGAAGCATCATGTTTTGCTTCTTGTACGATTGAAAGTATGCAGAACATTGTCACATCTTGAAATTTTAACCGAAATATTGAATTGGGTTTTATTTTTAGCACTAAAAGATCAAAAATGTGATGGCAACTCAGTACGAAATTTCATAATGTAAAGCCAATTAATAAATGAAAAATCATCCACCAAAGTAACTCAGTACGAGATTTAGAATCTTCTGGGTCTTTTTGAGCAACTTCTAACATGTTCACTTCGTATGATCAGGTTCATAAGAACAATTTTCCTAATTTCTATGCGGTTCAAGATCTTTAAAAGACTCCATTCTTGCTAAGTTTCTAATTAGGAAGGATTTGAGCACTGCATGGTTTGACCCCAAATATTTCATTTTCTGTTAATAAATTGAACACATACTTCCATTGAGATAGAAATATACCCTTCTTGCTCCTTGTTATCTCAATCTCCAAGAACTACTTGAAGTAACCCAAAATTCGAGAGTCTCAACTCTGAGAGGCTTCATTAGTAGTGACCATGTGAGTTGGCTGTAAGATAGAACTCTTCTGATTATTTTTTAGCAACTTTTGATATGTTCTCTTCATATGACCAGGTTCACGACAGTAATAACACACTACCTTCGAACATTGATTTCCATAATTTGGAGTTCCACTTTTGTGTAGAGACTGAGGTTTATTGATGTACGTATTCTTCTAACTAGCAAGAGCACTAGGTTGTTGTACAAATGAGGCCTGAGGACTCAGAATCATATGCAATACTCTGGTTTAAGTTTCCCTCAGAGTAATATATTTAGGGTCAGATAAGATCTGTGATTTGACATCTTCATACTAAGAGTTGAGGACAACTAGAAAACTCATAATAGTCATTTGTTCTCTTTGAGCATGCTAAATCCAGACATTGGCACTGAAGTGCAATAGTGTGTTCAATTCTTCATACACACGTTATGTGATACATGCGAAGTGACTGATCCTATTATTCAACTCGATAGAACTTCTTTCATACTTCAAAGATTCGAGAAATGTTCTCTTCCATAAATCATAAATGACAATTCCTCCGTTGCATCTTTAACACAGTCACAATGAGTAATATGACCATATTAATTAAGTTTGATTGAGTTTCGTATTTTTATCAATAGTTGGGCATCCACTCTCATCCTCTTAGAATAATTTGACTCGGCCTAAGCTAGGGATTATCGATGAGTGAATTTTTGAGAAATACTTCTTAAATAAAGTCTTACAATTTTATTCCAGTGAAGATAATTGATGTCATATAACTTTTCATCCGTAATCTTCGCTACTGATGAAACCAAACCTGCTACAAGATTTTTTTATTCATCAGCCATAATCGATGCCATTTTGTGCTAAAGGACGAGCCAAAGGTTAGCCCAAAGCACTGAAGACAAATAACTCAATTACCAATTGTTCACTATTTGCCTAATAAAGAAAGAAGAAAAAAATTGAACCAGCAAAGCCATACAGAGCAACCGTCCTAAGCAGATGAAGCAGAGCGAAGTAGACAGAGCGGCCAAGACAGAACTGGGCTTCATCAATGCCCTAATCTTGTCGACGCAGATAGGAGGACGAGGCAGATGCAGATCAAGCCTTCAAATGAAACCTTCGAGCGAAGTAGACGAATTCTTCGAGACGAAACATTCAAACAAAGCAAACGAAGTCCTCGTTGCCCTTTCAGAAGTTGTTTGAAGCAAATGAGACCTTTGAATGAAATCAAAGCATCAAACAATGATGCTGACGTTTGAAGCAGTTGAGGCCTTCGAACAAAACCGAAGTACCGAACAATGACGCCAAGCGATGTTGATGACGATGCCGAAGATGTCTAGGGATGTTGATGACGAAGCTGAGGCGTCGCCTGTTCCGAAGCAAACAGCGACATTTGCTCCGAAGTAGACGACGTCGTCTGTTCCAAACCAAATGATATCGTTTGTGTCAATCAAACGAGGCAGCTGCAGACAATGCTCTAAGACAATGTGATGGAAAGCTTCCTCTTTTCTTATTCCTAATTGAAAACATATATTACACATTTATGCACACTTCCAACTTTCTAGATTAGGAATAAATCTAATATAGAAACAATATTCTAATTAGGTTGTCTACTATCAAGTTTCCCAATATACAAGCTTCCTAATATACACTTTCAATAAGAGCCCTCATCATGATCATTGTCCTTAATACTCTTCATGATTCCTGGTCCTCTTTGCTTCAGCTGATTGATGTATAGGATGCTAACTATAAAGGAATTTTACATACATACCACACAATTCTTATGTATGTACAATTCTAACACAGAAAGTTTAATATTTACAATTGTAACACATTGGTGTTATAAACCTATGCGTGGAAAAGGTGGATTACACTTTTAAAAAGGTAATAATGATGATATTTTTGTTGTGATGTTACAAATTGAGTGGTACGCATACAAATATGAATGTTTAACTGTTAGATATGTAAATACAAAAGAATTTTGTGGTATGTATGTAAACGACCCTTTATATGATTTACATAATTTATGTCAAAGTTCATGAATTGAATTGGCCATTACACCAACAAAAATTTTATGCTGATGTATGCCAATACTTCATGTTTTAACAGAATGAGGATAGGGCCCTATGGAAACTTGGAACACTGCCGGCCGGATTGTTGACATTTTACAATCTTACACATCCGCTGGACAAGTCGTGGCATGTTCTTGGTTTGGGTTACAATCCAAGCATCGATCATTCGGAGATCGAGAAAGCCGCTGTCATACATTATAATGGCAACATGAAACCTTGGTTGGAGCTGGCAATGACCAAATACAGAACTTACTGGACCAGATATATCAACTATGATCATTCTTACATTCAAAATTGCAAGTTGAGGACATAAACTGAAGAAGCTGAACAAAGGCATGTTTCTCTCACTTGCTTCCTGTTCATTTGCCTGAGAAGGTTTTTTTTTTAATTTTGTGCTACCTTTTAGACTACTCAATTCTTTATTTATTATTGCTATTTTTTTAAATTTTTTCTTCTTGTTGAAATACTAGTTTACTTCAGGTTAATTCTTATTCTTATGTTGCCACTTTTCTACCTTTTTTATGTAATCCTCCACTTTCATAGTGGGAATTGGTTTGTATGATGCATATGTGCTTGTTCAGAATAAATCAGAACTGAGATAGAACTGTATAGCTGAAGTTTGATGATCCTAATACTAATTATTAGGATAGAAAATTGAAATAAAAAAAATTATTTTAGTTAATCATTTTGTGAAAAGATGATGCGTTATTATTCTATTCTCATCATTGTTGTGTTTGATGGCATTATTTTTTAGGGGCATTTACGTAATAACGGTCCAAAACATTGAATATAATGTATTAACCACCCAAACTTTAAACATGGCATTTTAATCATCCAAAACTTCGGTAAAAGAGTGGCTGAAATTTAAAAAAAAATGGTTAAAATATTATATTTAAATTTTTGGCATTTTAAGTGCTATATTTAATGTTTTGGGTGATTGGTATGTAAAAAGACTTATTTTGTAGTGAGTTACTCTTNCATTGAATATAATGTATTAACCACCCAAACTTTAAACATAACATTTTAACCATCCAAAACTTTCACTCAAAGGCTTCACTAGTGGGTAAAAGAGTGGGTGAAATTTAAAAAAAAAAAAAAAGGTTAAAATATTATATTTAAATTTTTGGCATTTAAAGTGTTATATTTAATGTTTTGGGTGATTGGTATGTAAAAAGACTTATTTTGTAGTGAGTTACTCAGATAAATTTAACATTGTGCTTAATGAGATTAAGAGGCTCATATTTACTTAATTGGCCGATTGTGATGATGTGTGGGTTGGATCAAATGGTTAGCTATGCCAAAATATTGTTAGAAGGAGCAAACATCATATAATTGAAATTAGTATATTGTAGTAAAAGTATTAAATAAATATAAATAATATATTTTTTCATGCCAAAATTCAATAATTTTTTAAAGAAATTAAAAAAAACTATATGGTTCCTTTTAAACTCAAGTTTAGACATATATATATTTATATATTAATTTATTTCTCTGCTTATTAAATCATAAAAAGAATTTTGAGATTTTATTTTTTAATTTATTTTTAATTTATGATGAGAAATAATTTCTTACAACTTGATATTTTAGGGTGTAGTTATTATAAGAAAATTGGTGTTCTACTTATTTAAAAGAAAATTTATAATAAAAATTCTACTTTTATTTTTTTATAAATAGTTTTTCCTATTTCAAATAGATTATTAATGTCATATTCATATATATATATATATATGAATCAAATAGGATGTTAACACCTATTTGTTGGCTTTTTTACTTTAAGTTGGTCTAGTAAGTGTTTGCTTGGCTGGAGTGAGAATGTCCAATTGCACTAATGGACAATTAGCTCCCTTCAAGGCATAAAGTATATTTTATAAGACAATCATACAATTTATTATTTGTCTCCACATAATGAAAAATCAAAAAAAGAAAAATAAATTTTTCTAATTCTTAAATTGCGACGGATTTCATTTTTCGTTCATGAAAATTAGGGAAAAATAAAATCAATACTCTGATTCCACCCACAACAATTTTTAAATACGTCTGAAACCATGAATTCCATTATTGATGCATTGGCTCAAAATCACTCGAAAAAATTTCGGCTCTTAGCTCGGCCCGTTTTATTCTATCTTATCTTTATCCATGCTAGAATTCAAATCATATTTCGAACNATATATATATATTAATTTATTTCTCTGCTTATTAAATCATAAAAAGAATTTTGAGATTTTATTTTTTAATTTCTTTTTAATTTATGATGAGAAATATTTTTTTACAACTTGATATTTTAGGGTGTAGTTATTATAAGAAAATTGGTGTTCTATTTATTTAAAAGAAAATTTATAATAAAAACTCTACTTTTATTTTTTTATAAATAGTTTTTGCTATTTCAAATAGATTATTAATGTCATATTCATATATATATATATAATAGGATGTTAACACCTATTTGTTGGCTTTTTTACTTTAAGTTGGTCTAGTAAGTGTTTGCTTGGCTGGAGAATGTCCAATTGCACTAATGGACAATTAGCTCCCTTCAAGGCATAAAGTATATTTTATAAGACAAGCATACAATTTATTATTTGTCTCCACATAATGAAAAATCAATAAAAGAAAAATAAATTTTTTTAATTCTTAAATTGCGACCGATTTCATTTTTCGTTCATGAAAAGTAGGGAAAAATAAAATCAATACTCTGATTCCACCCACAACAATTTTTAAATACGTCTGAAACCATGAATTCCATTATTAAAGCACTGGCTCAAAATCGCTCGAAAAAATTTCGGCTCTTAGCTCGGCCCGTTTTATTCTATCTTATCTTTATCCATGCTAAAATTCAAATCATATTTCGAGTCATTAAAGATCTTCGAGCTTAATTCATAGTCCTAACATCACTACGGTTGTGAACAATTCGATTTTGAAACCAGTTCGAGAAAAAGTCCCATCCAAAATTTGAACTTTTAGCTCAGCTATTTTAATTCGATCCGATCTTGATTCGAGTCCAATTTCAAATCATTTTTCGAGCGTTTAGTGATCTCCTTNAACCATTAAAGATCTTCGAGCTTAATTCATAGTCCTAACATCACTACGGTTGTGAACAATTCGATTTTGAAATCAATTCGAGAAAAAGTCCCATCCAAAATTTGAACTTTTAGCTCAGCTATTTTAATTCGATCCAATCTTGATCCGAGTCCAATTTCAAATCATTTTTCGAGCGTTTAGTGATCTCCTAAGTGTGATGGATCTTATAAGTATATTCGAACAGATGGTTGTTGGTGAAGGTGCTATCTATGCTGGCTGCCAAAGGGAAATAACAGAAGAAAAGACATTTTGTGTGCCGGTTCTTGCTTCATCTATAATATTTTGAATGATCATTTACATATACACCACCTAATTTCTATGTATTTACATATCTGACAACTATAACTTTACTTTACTTTTTCTTTTTTACATTTATATCCCTCCAAAAAAAGGGAAATATACCTTATTTATGCACAAGACCACAGGTAATGTGGCATTCAAGTAAAAACTGAAGTTTAGCTGTTAAATGTGTAAATACATAGAAATTGAGGGGTCTCTATGTAATCCTTACTTATTCCTTATCATTAATTTTTAAAAGCATATTTATTTAATATATATTATACATGTTTTTATTCTGTATTTTTAAAAATACTCAAAATAACTTTAAAATGTTTGACTGTTTTTTTAAAATAACTACTACTTTTAAATATGTTTTATAAAAATAAAAATAAAAACCATTATAAATAATTCCTAAAATATATAGTTAATAGTAAATTAAAAGTCTTTTTTATCATGGTACTAGGGCTGTCAAAACGACTCGTTGTTCGCAAACAGCTCGTGTTCAGCTCTTTAAGAAGTTCGTGTTCGGNCTTCGCAGACCGGACATGAATATTTACGTGATATTTTGGTTGATCATTATTTGCCCTCCTACAATAAATTTAAGCTACCATTAGTGGCATTTGTGTAGCTTTAAGATATTTTAATTAGTCNTAAAAGCTTTATAAGGTGATGATAACTTTCAATAGGCAACATACTCTTGTATATGATAATTTGTGCAACTTTCCATGTCTTTTCCACTGGATAACACCTCTCTTGGAATTTTAGATATGTGTGAACTCAGGTTGGGTTGTGAGTAATCCTGTGGTTGCATATTTTCTCTATCCTGCTCAGTGGCTTTCTTTCTCTTAGTGTATACAAGAAATTCCCTGTGCATTTACTTGTCAATCTCGGATTGGATATCCTTAAGTGGTGGAACTTGGGAGACAAGATGGTTAGAGGAAAGTAGGATAGGTTATGATGACTCTAGATCAGTGTGGGTATTCAGAGTAGTGTCCCAAATATGATATTCACACAAAATATTCACTTGAATTTATGATTTGATGTAGTAGGATTGTTTTTCAAAGAAACTAACATCCATGGATTTATAATATTTTTTTATAATGAGGGAATAACACTTGTACTCCTTTTTTGTTAGAAGTATAACCAAAGAAGATACATTTGATGGATTTCGGGTAAAGCTTTGTGCAATTTGGTTGGTGAATGTGAATAAAAGTGACAACTAAATATTTTTTAGAGGAAGATTGGATGAAAAAACTCTAACATTAGGGTATGTTTTCATCAAAACATCAAGAGAGCTTTTGAATTCTATGACCCTGTTTGGCATTCTATTCATGAGTTAAGTGGCTGTGAGTAGTGCATCTCCCTAGAAAACTTTTTGGGACATTATGGAAAAGCATTATAGATCTAGATATCCAGAGGAGATGTCTATTTTTCCTTTCAGTTATCCCATTTTGTTTTGGAGTCTCAATACAAAAATTCACGTGGATGATACCATTCTTTCCGAGGTAGGGTTCAATGATTGAGTTGAAATTTCTATTTACTTTATCAATTTTGAGAACCTAAGTTTTGCATTGGAATTGAGTGTAAATAAAATGATTGAAAGATTTGTGTAGTTTCAGACTTTTATTTCACGGGTAATATCTAACTGGTTCTAGTGTGATTATCATTGAAGGAGACAAATCATCTGGATCCATTGATGTTTTTCAATTTTGATGGTCCTCAAATATTTTTGTAGATGATAGAGAGGATGTGTGAGTTTTTACTAAGATATAAGATATATATATGACGAGTATGTTTAGCTAATGGACATATTTCATATTGATAAAACTCTTGACTTTTTATTAATGATGAGATGTGGGTACAACTTTGCAATATAATGAAAACTATGATGCCTCAGACGACAATGACATAATAAAACTCAACTTTTAAAAGACTTCAGCACAACAAACTCAGGAACAGGGTAAAAGAATGATGGAGAATACAATTGTGTGTTAAGAGAGTAGTTTTCCTTGAGCAGATATAGACTTTAGTGCACTTTAGTACAACCAATCACCTTTCCCAAATCTACCATATGAAATTCACAAAAGTTAGAATGACAAATCATGAGTAAGCTTTCTAATTGAAAGTAAGTTGTAATCGAGTTCGGGAACATATAGCATAGAAGAGAACTGAATATTATTTGAAACATTTATTTCTCATTTTCCAACAATCTTGAAGTGAGATCCATGAACACGTGTAACAAATTTGGAGGTGATCTTTTCGTCGTTGGTGAAAGCATGAATGTCTCCAGTAAGTGATCAGAAGCATCTGAATCTACTATCCAAAGTTGAAATCTTCTATTGTTAGCAAGATAGGAGAATATGATACCTTGGTATATCATCATGCTGATAAACTGCTCAGTCGTGCTAGTAAGAAGCTTCAACACTTCCAGCTATTCTTTGGTGAAGGGACTAGGGTTGGCCAACCATTCAAAGGAGGTAGCAACATGGGTCTTGCCGTCTTGATTCTTCCTCCCTTATCCAGGTTTCTAATCTACTTGTTTTTTATATAGTTTCCCGCACTTGTTCTTTGTGCGACCAAGTTTCTTGCTATGTTCACACAAGGGAATATTCTTCTTTAGCTTTGAATCATGGGAGTTGTGTGTACAAAACAAAGTTTTTGGTGCTAGATTAACTCACATATCCTTCCACATGAGCTTTTTCATACTTTCTTCTTTTCTAAATTCAACAAAGGCTTCCCTAGTGGTGGGGAGAGGCTTCATCTCCATGATTCTTCCTCTGACCTCATCTAAGTTCTTATTTAGACCTAATAAGAACTTGAGAATCCTCTTTTTCTCCACTATTGTTTTATTCATCATAACATCTCGAGTTTACTTTCATACATATGTATCATGTGTATCTAACTGTAACCAGTACTTTGATAGTGTGTTGAAGTATTATGTAACACAACTATTCTTGCCGAATTTCATGCAGTTTTATCTCAATCTCAAACAATTATGTAGTGTTTTCAGTGTTAGAATAAGAAGTCTCACGAGCTGCTTTCCAAATCTCGCGTGCTATTCTATAAAGTAAGAATTTTTCTCTGACTTTTGTAGTCAGAAAATTGATTAACCAAGACATGAACATAAGATCCTTGATATTCCATGAGTGATGGTTAGGATCGATAAGCTTAGGAGCTGTGCTCTCTCCCGTGGGATGACCTTTTTCTTTTCCACAAATATACATAAACACGGATTGAGACCATTAAAGAAAGTTGTAATCATTGAGTTTATAGTTTGTGATAAAGGTAGAAAGTTCAGGAGTTGTTTGAACAATGTTTTGTTTTTTATTTAGAACTAACATCTGGAGTAGAACTAGATGTCTTCTTTCCATACTTGATCATAAACCATATGCATATTTAGGGTTGAATAAGGGAGTTGGTTGCTGCTTGCAACATGAGTAGAGGATTGCAACTGCAAGAGGAGTCTAATGGCTATGATAAGATCAGAAAAGGGTTTTCAGGCTGGACAGAGGGATTTAGACGGTTGGACAGTTGTTGGACACTTGTTGGAGAGGCTACGATGTCTATAAGAATGTGCAGAGGAGGGCCTATAGGTTGGAGAGTTAGCATGATACTATTTGAGGAGCCCTAGCAGAAGAGCCGAAGACGACCATCGAAGTCGAAGCAGACAAATGTTTTAGACAAACGAAGACGAAGTTGATTCATTCGACTTCGTTCGAGATGTCATCGCAAGAAGAGGACCACAATGCTATTCGAAGATGACATAGACGAGGTCGGCATAAATTCGTTCAAATGATGCGGATGGAGACATTGTCGCAAGATGAGAGTGATGCCGCTTGAAGTAGAAGCAGAGGGTGATTAACACTCAAAAGCCGTCGCAGGGTGCGACAAAACAAAAGCCGAAGATGCATTCAACTACTAACAATGCAGATTACCCAAACGAGATTATGATACCATAAGTAAATGTGGAGAATCTATATTCTCTTATTTCATCGTCTTCAAATTATAACATTTCCCCTTATTATATAAGGAATGTATAGGGAAAATATAATTAAAGCTATTACAACTTACCAAATACAAACAATATGGGAAATACATAAAATATAATAAGAAACAAGATGGAATAAGACTGAAATAGAAAACTCCCTCCATGAGCTTCCACAAATTGATTTTGTGGGGCCCATATAGCAGGCGGTTTGGGCTACCTAACAAGGTCAAAATTCCACGAAATCCATAAATGACAGCCATTTGATGAATTTTTTCATTCAAATAGACACTTGAAAAGAGAAGCAATCATGCTTCCTAAGATAGATGAATGGTAACCAATATTAGAAGGGTGAAAAAACCTACAAAATTTTTTGTCCAATATTTCTCCGAGGCTCTCCAGGCTTCTCATCTCTCACAAANTTCAAATAGACACTTGAAAAGAGAAGCAATCATGCTTCCTAAGATAGATGAATGGTAACCAATATTAGAAGGCTGAAAAAACCTACAAAAATTTTTGTCCAATATTTCTACGAGGCTCTCTAGGCTTCTCATCTCTCACAAGTCTCCCATCTCCAAAATGTCTCATGAATGGAGGAAACTACAGCTCAAAGCCAATCCTTTCAACTCTTTGCAAACTTTAAGTAGGTAGACACATGACAAGCTCATATTCAATCCTTGAAATCTCACTGTGTGATTATCCTTAAAAGATCAAATTAGAATTGATTAATCTTTATTACATGTACTAATAAATGTTAGTTACCACTAAATGCCTTCAAATACTTTTAAGGATCAACAACATCAACAACAGCAACAACAAAGCCTTAATCCCACTACTTGGGGTCGGCTACATGAATCCTTTTTCTCCATTGCGTCCTATTTAGTGTCATATTTTCATTTAGTTCTAATAAATTAAGATTTTTTTTATACAATAAGCCCAAGTCTTCCTAGGTCTACCTTTTCCTTTCTTAACATAAGTCAAATCTAAAACATCTACTCTCCTAATCGGATCATCAGATGGTCAGCGCTTAATGTGACCAAACCATCTAAGACGACTTTGTCTTATTTTGTCCGTCACAGGAGCTACACCAATCCTATTTCGGATATATTCCTTTTGCATTTTGTCTCTAAGTGTAAAACCACTCATCCACCTAATCATTCTCATCTCGACAACACTTAACTTAGTATTATGCTTCTTTTAAAGGCCAACATTCAGCGCCCTAAAGCATTGTTGATCTCACCATCGTCATATAATTTTTTTTTTTAAGTCTAAGCGGTACTTTTCTATCACACAAAAGGCCCGAAACATTCCTCTACTTCAACCAACCAACTTGAATTCTTCTATTAACATCCCCATCTATATCATGATCGCTTTGAACAATAGACCCAAAATATCTAAATCGTTCACACCTTTTTAATAATTTGATCACCCAAAGTTACACTTATGTCACTAGAGCTACTACTTCTAAAATTACATTCAATGGATTCAGTTTTAGGTCTACTCAAATGAAGTCCTTTAGACTCCAATGTAGACCTCCATAATTCAAGTTTTTCCAGGGCTTTTTCTCTCGTCTTATCCACGAGAAGGATATCATCAGCAAAAAACATATACCAAGGTACATCCTCCTGTAAATTTCCAGTAAGACCATCATAACTAAAGCCAAAAGATATGGGCTTAAAGACGATTCATGATGTAATCCAATGGAAATAGGAAAATATTTGGTCAAACCTCCTTCAGTGTGAACACAAGTAACAACTCTAGTATACATATCTTTAATGAATTGAATATAAGTCATATCAACGTCTTTCCTCTCAAGAACTCTCCAAAGGATATCTCTTGGAACCTTATCGTAAGCTTTTAAGGATCATTAAACTTATTTAATCATAATCAATCCTTAATTTGAATCCCTAAATTCTGATTAATTGAGTATTTTTCAATATTTTGGGCTTAACATTTTCATTTCTTAGTCGAATTGCTAGATTTTAGATGTTGTGGTTAGCTAGCTAACTTACAACTTTTTCTTAGTTATTTTGCTTAATTTGAACATTAAATGCTCTAAAAATGTTAAATTTTGAGATCAAAAGCTTTTAGTCACTCATATTAGGTGTTTTACACTAACCATGTTATTCAACGTCAGTCATGATCTACTTTGTGCAATTATTTGCATAAACATTTGCATATCAGAAGAGGGCGGCCGACTAAGCAAGAAAGAAGAGTCGCGACTCATGAACCCGGACAAATATTTTATGGGATGAATTTTATTGATGATTGAATCCTTAATATATGCCACTTCTTACCATGAATACACAAAATAATTTATGTTCATAATTAAAACTAATTACGAAGTCAATAATAACTTGTGTGATTGTTCAATTTTACTTTTGGATTCAATCCTTACAAAATCAAATAGAGCTGACCAACTTAACTTATAGAGGGCATTTGGTTTTATATAATCTCTTTTTTTTTTCATATCTTGAATTTTGAACTCTATGTTGCCCCTAGAAAAATAAGAATAAAAATGGAAAATATTTGTATTTCTTTGGTTGCGTCATGAATAAAGTTTTGATGAGTGAGAAAAGGTGGAGTTATATTTTTGTTTTCTTATATCCTACTTTTTCATGCAAAGATTGTTTTATTCATCTTTATATAATCTCTTTTTTTTTCATATCTTGAATTTTGAACTCTTTGTTGCCCCTAGAAAAATAAAAATAAAAATAAAAAATATTTGTATTTCTTTGGTTGCGTCATGAATAAAGTTTTGATGAGGGAGAAAAGGTGGAGTTATATTTTTGTTTTCATATATCCTACTTTGTCATGCAAAGATTGTTTTATTCATCTTTAATGATTTTTTATTTCCGTAGTCTTTTGGATCTATTTATTTATGTAGAAAATTTTATCTTTTTTTTCAACAAAAAGTTAGAGTATTTTTTTCAATCATAAACTCTTCAATTTCTTTTTCTGTTTTAAATTTTTATTCAATTAGTAAGAAAGAAGTTGATGAGGCTTTAAAAAAAACAAAAAGTGGAAAGTCTGTAGGGCCTGATAATATCCCAATTGAAGTGTGGAAATATTTAGGAGATTTGGGAGTTTCTTGGCTTACTAAACTTTTTAATATAATTTTAAAAACTAAAAAGATACCTATGGAGTGGAGAAAGAGTATTTTAGTCCCCATTTCTAAGATTAAACGGGATGCACAAGAGCGTGTCAATTATAGATGAACTAAGTTGATGTGTCATACTTTAAAATCATGGGAGAGGGTAATTGAACATANAGGTCTACTATGGAAGCTATACATTTATTGAGAGGTTTGATGGAGAAGTTCAGAGATAATAAGGAGGATCTACATTTGATTTTTATTGATTTAGAAAAAGCTTACGATAAGATTCGAAGAGATATCCTTTGGAGAGTTCTTGAGAAGAAATGTGTTGATATGACTAATATTCAAGTCATTAAAGATATGTATGCTAGAGCTGTTACTTGTGTTTGAACTGAAGGACGATCGACTAAATATTTTCCTATTTCTATTGGATTACATTAGGGATCTGCTTTAAGCCCATATCTTTTTGCTTTAGTTATGGATGGTCTTATTGGATATTTATAGGAGGATGTACCTTGGTGTATGCTTTTTGCTGATGATATGCTTCTCGTGAAAAAAAACGAGAGAAAAAGCCCAGTANGATCAAATTAGAATTGATTAATCTTTATTACATGTACTAATAAATGTTAGTTACCACTAAATGCCATCAAATACTTTTAAGGATCAACAATATCAACAACAACAACAACAACAACAACAACAACAAAGCCTTAATCCCACTACTTGGGGTCGGCTACATGAATCCTTTTTCTCCATTCTGTCCTATTTAGTGTCATATTTTTATTTAGTTCTAATAAATTAAGATTTTTTTTTATACAATAAGCCCAAGTCTTCCTAGGTCTACATTTTCCTTTCTTAATATAAGTCGAATCTAAAACATCTACTCTCCTAATCGGATCATCAGATGGTCAGCGCTTAATGTGACCAAACCATCTAAGACGACTTTGTCTTATTTTGTCCGTCACAGGAGCTACACCAATCCTATTTCGGATATATTCCTTTTGCATTTTGTCTCTAAGTGTAAAACCACTCATCCACCTAATCATTCTCATCTTGACAACACTTAACTTAATATTATGCTTCTCTTTTAAAGGCCAACATTCGGCGCCCTAAAGCATTGCTGATCTCACCATCGTATATAAATTTTTTTTTTCAGTCTAAGCGGTACTTTTCTATCACACAAAAGGCCCGAAACATCCCTCCACTTCAACCAACCAACTTGAATTCTTCTATTAACACCCCCATCTATATAATGATCGCTTTGAACAACAGACCCGAATTATCTAAATCGTTCACACCTTTTAATAATTTGATCACCCAAAGTTACACTTCTGTCATTAGAGCTACTACTTCTAAAATTACATTCAATGTATTCAGTTTTAGGTCTACTCAAATGAAGGCCTTTAGACTCCAATGTAGACCTCCATAATTCAAGTTTTTCCAGGGCTTTTTCTCTCGTCTTATCCACGAGAAGGATATCATCAGCAAAAAGCATATACCAAGGTACATCCTCCTGTAAATTTCCAGTAAGACCATCCATAACTAAAGCAAAAAGATATGGGCTTAAAGACGATTCCTGATGTAATCCAACGGAAATAGGAAAATATTTGGTCAAACCTCCTTCAGTGCGAACACAAGTAACAACTCTAGCATACATATCTTTAATGACTTGAATATAAGTCATATCAACGTCTTTCCTCTCAAGAACTCTCCAAAGGATATCTCTTGGAACCTTATCGTAAGCTTTTAAGGATCATTAAACTTATTTAATCATAATCAATCCTTAATTTGAATCCCTAAATTCTGATTAATTGAGTATTTTTCAATATTTTGGGCTTAACATTTTCATTTCTTAGTCGAATTGCTAGATTTTAGATGTTGTGGTTAGCTAGCTAACTTACAACTTTTTCTTAGTTATTTTGCTTAATTTGAACATTAAATGCTCTAAAAATGTTAAATTTTGAGATCAAAAGTTTTTAGTCACTCATATTAGGTGTTTTACACTAGCCATGTTATTCAACGTCAGTCATGATCTACTTTGTGCAATTATTTGCATAAAACATTTGCATATCAGAAGAGGGTGGCCGACTAAGCAAGAAAGAAGAGTCGTGACTCATGAACCAGGACAAATATTTTATGGGATGAATTTTATTGATGATTGAATCCTTTATATATGCCACTTCTTACCATGAATACACAAAAATAAATTATGTTCATAATTAAAACTAATTACGAAGTCAATAATAACTTGTGTGATTGTTCAATTTTACTTTTGGATTCAATCCTTACAAAATCAAATAGAGCTGACCAACTTAACTTATAGAGGGCATTTGGTTTTATATAATCTCTTTTTTTTTCATATCTTGAATTTTGAACTCTTTGTTGCCCCTAGAAAAATAAGAATAAAAATGAAAAACATTTGTATTTCTTTGGTTGTGTCATGAATAAAGTTTTGATGAGGGAGAAAAGGTGGAGTTATATTTTTGTTTTCTTATATCCTACTTTGTCATGCAAAGATTGTTTTATTCATCTTTATATAATCTTTTTTTTTTTTTAATATCTTGAATTTTTAACTCTTTGTTGCCCCTAGAAAAATAAAAATAAAAATGAAAAATATTTGTATTTCTTTGGTTGCGTCATGAATAAAGTTTTGATGAGGGAGAAAAGGTGGAGTTATATTTTTGTTTTCATATATCCTATTTTGTCATGCAAAGATTGTTTTATTCATCTTTAATGATTTTTTTATTTTCGTTGTCTTTTGGATCTAGTTATTTATGTAGAAAATTTTATCTTTTTTTTCAACAAAAAGTTAGAGTATTATATTCAATCATAAACTCTTCAATTTTTTTTTCTGTTTTAAATTTTTGTTCAATTAGTAAGAAAAAAGTTGATGAGGCTTTAAAGAAAACAAAGGTTGGAAAGTCTGTAGGACCTGATAATATTTCAATTGAAGTGTGGAAATATTTAGGAGATTTGGGAGTTTCTTATCTTACTAAAATTTTTAATATTATTTTCAAAACTAAAAAGATACCTAAGGAGTGGAGAAATAGTATTTTGGTCCCCATTTTTAAGATTAAACGGGATGCACAAGAGCGTGTCAATTATAGATGAATTAAGTTGATGTGTCATACTTTAAAATCATGGGAGAGGGTAATTGAACATAGGTTAAGACGTATTACAAATATTTCTCATAATCAATTTGGATTTATGCCGAGTAGGTCTACTATGGAAGCTATACTTTTATTGAGAGGTTTGATGGAGAAGTTCAGAGATAATAAGGAGGATCTACATTTGATTTTTATTGATTTAGAAAAAGCTTACGATAAGATTCGAAGAGATATCTTTTGGAGAGTTCTTGAGAAGAAATGTGTTGATATGACTAATATTTAAGTCATTAAAGATATGTATGCTAGAGCTGTTACTTGTGTTCGAACTGAAGGATGATTGACTAAATATTTTCCTATTTCTATTGGATTACATTAGGGATCTGCTTTAAGCCCATATCTTTTTGCTTTAGTTATGGATGGTCTTATTGGATATTTATAGGAGGATGTACCTTGGTGTATGCTTTTTGCTGATGATATCCTTCTCGTGAAAAAAAAACGAGAGAAAAAGCCCAGGAAAAACTTGATATGGAGGTCTACATTGGAGTCTAGAGACCTTTGTTTGAGTGGATCTAAACTGAATACATGGAATATAATTTTAGTAGTAGTAGTTCTAGTGACAACTGTGTAACTTTGGGTGATCAAATTATTAAAAGGTGTGAACAAATTAGATATCTCAGGTTTGTTGTTCAAAGTGATGGTGATATAGATGAGAATGTTAATAGTAGAATTCAAGTTGGTTGGTTGAAGTGGAGGAATGCTTCAGGCCTTTTGTACCACTTAGACTGAAAAAAAAATTTTATAAGAGGGTGGTGAGACCTGCAATGCTCTATGGCGCTGAATGTTGGCCTTTAAAAGAGCAGCATAATACTAAGTTAAATGTTGCCGAGATGAGAATAATTAGGTGGATGAGTGACTTTACACTTAAAGACAAATTGTGAAATGATTATATTCGTGATGGGGTTGGTGTTGCCCCAGTGACAGACAAAAGTAGAGAAAGTCGTCTTAGATGGTTTGGTCACATTAAACGTCGATCATCTGTTGATCTGATTAGGAGAGTAGATGTTTTAGATTTGACTTATGTTAAGAAAGGCATAGGTAAACCTAGGAAGACTTAGGCTCATTGTATAAAAAATGATCTTAATTTATTAGAACTAATTGAAAATATGACACGAAATAGGATGCAATGGAGAAAAAGGATTCATGTAGCCAATCCGACGTAGTGGGATTAAGGCTTTGTTACTGTTATTGTTGTTTCAATTTTTATTTAAATTTCCAAGATGATATTGAAGACATTAAGGTTTCACTCTATATGAGGTCCGAGTCAAACATAAAGTCTTTCTCCATGATTTCTTCGCTAAGGTTGAATGCCCGTCTTCGTCTAGTGGTAAAAATACATGTGAAGGACCCTTCTCTAAAAAAGATAGTCAAGGAGCCGACCATTTTCGTGTTGAATTTCAACATGAAATATGAAAATCCAATTTTAAAATATTGTGCTAAGAAACTTCAAAGAGAAACAACAATTAAGGTAAAGCGTATAACTCACTCCTTTATATTTTACATTTGGATATATCAGTAAACTAAATTTAGTTTCTCAAAAAGTTAAATTCGCTTATGTTGTCCTTGCAAATAAGAAGAATAAAACTTGTTGGATGATAGACTTGGGAATTTTAGATCACACGATCAGAGATGAAGTTGTCCTCCATAAGTATTACACATTCCTGATGTTCGAATTGTAGATGGATCATTATGCAATTTAGTTGGAATGTGCCATTTTCTAAAAAGATGTCGTATCACTTAACCTAAATTGCAATTTATTATCAATTTACAACTATCAGTTTGCAAACTCAGTCAAGACAAAAATTTTCTGGCTGATTTATCATTGATCTTTATCACTTTATGAACTTGAACTTGAGGGGGATGATTGATAGTGCAGGGATGTGTTCTGGACTCTACCTTCTAAAAATTGATCAATTAAGGTATGAGTTCAATAATGGGTTGTATGTCCACTAAAACTTTCATCAAATATTCTTCAAATAATTATAGTGATGTCTGACTTTAACAATATTGCCCAAGGCAATCAAACTTTATTGACCTCTAAGTTCACTGATAAAAATTCAAAAGGGCTTTTAGCATAAATTTTGTCATATGGTTAAAAACATTTGTCGTTACTATCCTAATCAAACCTATAAATATTCCAAATCTTTTGAATTAGACCATGGTGATGTGTAGGTATCATTTAAAGTAACAATTATTTGGTGCTAGATGGTTTATTTTCTTTAACGACATAGTGCCCATCTCGCCTGGATTTTCTTGATAAAAGAAAAATTCGGAGGGATAAATTTGTAAACATTTCAATGCCTATGATTCACACTCAATTTTAGTCTAAAAAATCTACAATGCTAAAGAATACTTTGAATTGAATTTTTAGAAATTATATCTTAAATTAGGGAATATCCACAAAAAACTCTTCTATTAACATCTTCCAAAAAATGGGGTTTTAAAAAAAAAAAGATAAGGCGCTTCTTAGAGGTGCTTAGATTTTTAATTTTCTTCACAATTATTTTTCCAGTCTCTCTGAGAGTAGCTCTCTTAAGAACTGAATATCTCATGAATAAAATTCACTCAAGTGTCCTTATATTTTAAGCAACAGTCCAAATGCATTTTTATTCATTTCCTTATACTAAATTTATTTGTTCTGTTTCTTTTAGAATATTTAGGTGTCTAGTGTAGCTTTGGTTCACACAATATCAGTGCAAATTAGATCTGAACTCTTTTGTTACCTTTATTAGATACTTACAAAATAAAAATAAGGTACAAAAGCTATTCAACAGTAACTAGAAAAAATTACAAGCTTTTGTATGTAGCATAACGTTCCTTGAGCGCCAATCTTATTACTGTAATAATTCACGAGGAGAAATTTCAAAAATAAGAATTTCAGCTTTGAAATTTCTGTGATAATCCACCGCCCTCATTAAATCCAAGGACAATAAACATTTCTTATTGCCCCTCGTCCATCTCCTTGTCAATATATCTAACATTTGCAGAATTAGCTTTGTGCCTATACTAGGATGGAAAAATAAAATCAAGAAGATCAACCAACTGATGTCTAGCACACTTATGAAACCAAATCTAATTTAAAGTTGAATTAAATGCAAATTGGTAAGAATAAATCTATAGAAGAAGATCATGATCTGTTTCAGTCTGAGTGAGATCATCGACCAAATACTCAATATATAATTCCATAACTTACAAAAAATTTTTCCTATATTTAATCTTCTTATCATACTGGAGGAAACTCAAACCACAACGAAAGCACACATTATTTCTGAATTGAAAATGAATTACAAACATGACACTTGAAAAACAAGAAGTAACGACAAACAAACACTAACAATATAAACAATAAAATATATCTGCGGGTGACAATGAGAAAGGAGATTGCTAGATGGTGGGTTGGCGGCTGATGGAAGATGGCTGCAGCTGAGGGGAGGTGGCAGGAGGGAAGGGCGGCCACTGGGAGATGGCTGCGGTTGCTGAAAGAAGTCTGGAAGGTGATTGGCAGCTATAGAGGAGGAGGGTATGGGGTTGCTGGAAAAGGGTTGTGGGCTAGGCAACAGCAGGAAGTGGTGTCTTGAGGGGTTGGACAACAGCTGAAATTTGTGCCGGTGGCTGGGCAGCAGCAAGAGGTAGTCTGGGCAATAGCCTAAAGGACGGGCAGCACTCAAAAGAGGGATGACGTGAGCTGGACAGCGGTCGGAAGGGGATGGTGTGGTCTGGACAGCAGCCGGAAGATGTTTTGCAGCTGCTGGAAGCAGGGCCAGAGGGCCTACAGAAGGATCAATGTTTGGTTGTGGTTGAGTTACAGTCGAAGCAACACCTGGAACCTTGGAGATAGTCACATCCTCAAACGAGTTGCAACCGAAACACCTTCTCACGTTGGATACAACTTCCAGAGCCGAAGAATGCCTCAAAGGCAGCACTAAAAAATTTGCACTCCTAAAAACTCCCCCTCTTCCAATCAGAACAACAATTATAAATAAAATAGGAGTAGAGGCTAGAGTAGGTAAGTTGAGAAAATAGGCAAGGATTAAAGAAGAGTGGATAGTAAAGGTAGGAATTTGAAATGCAGTCCAAGTATGGAGGGAATGATTAGAAAGGGGAAACTAGAGCAGGAGAATCAAATAGGAAGGAGAATTAAATCTGAAAGTGGACTACGGTTACTGTAGCTTCTATAGTACTGCGGGCGGTAAGCTCTTGCGCAAGCTCCTATGATTGGGGGAGCTTAGGGGCGGATGCTATGGAGCTCTAGGATAGGACTAGGGTTGGGCTAACTCTGATACCAAATAATATCGGAGGAAACCCAAATCACAATGGAAACACATTATTTCTAAATTCCAAATGGATTTCGAACATGACACTTGAAAAGCAGGAAGTAACGATAAACAAATATGAACAATATAAACAATAAAAGATATCCACGGGTGACAACTAGGATGGAGGCTGCTGGACGGTGGCTTGGCGGCTGATGGAAGATGGCTGGGCTGAGGGGAGGTGGCAGGATGAAAGGACGGCCGCTGGGAGATGGTTGCGATTGCTGGAAGAGTCCTAGATGGTGATTGGTAGCTGTAGGAGAGCGGTCGCGGTTGCTGGAAGAGGGTTGAAAGGTGGTTGGTGGCTAGGGAAGAGGAGCTACAGTTGCTAGAAGAGTTTTGTGGGTTGAGCGACAGCATGAAGTGGTAACCTTGAAGGGTTGGACAACAGTTGGAACATGTGCCGGTGGCTGGGCAACAATAGAAGGTAGTTTGGAAAGCAGCCGAAAAGCTGTGCATCGCTCGAAAGAGGGATGATGTGGTCTGGACAGCAGTCGAAAGGTGGTTTGCGGCTGCTAGAAGCGGGGTCGGAGGGGCTGCATAAGGATAAATGTCTCGTCAAAGTTGAGCTACTGCTCGAGCAACACACGGAGGCCCCTTGGAGATGGCCACCTCCTCGGATGAGTTACAGTCGGAGCACCTTCTCACCGTTGGATACAACCCCAAAAGGGAATAATGCCTCAGAGGCAATGCTTGGAAATCTGCATTCCCAAAAACTCCCCATCTTCCAATCAACACACAAAAGTTATAAATAAGATGAGAGTATAGGCTAGACCAGGTAAGTAGAGAAAATATGCAAGAATTAAAGAGGGGTGGACAAGAAAGGCAGATTAGGAAGGGGAGATTAAAGCAGGAGAATCAAATAGGATAGGGAATTAAATCTGAAAGTGGAATCTGAAAGTTGACCGTAGTTACTGTAGCAGCTATTGTAACACGTCTGCGGCACTGTAACTGCTACAGTGCAGTGGGCGATAAACTCCTGCATCATAAAATAAATATTTCAAATAATGTTCATGAAATTTTAAAACTCCTTGAGTAAAAGAAAGTTATAATGGAAGATTTATTGTGTTTAAAATAGTGTGGTATGCTAGAAGTTTATGAACTTCCACTATGTAATAAAATATTCACGTGTAACTGGATCTTCAAAGTCAAATGTAAAATACATGAGAGCATGGATGAATTTAAGGCTCTACTTGGCACCAAATGCTACATACAATTTTATAATGTTAACCATCAAGAAACATAATCTTCCGCTGTCAAACTCAACACAAATAAGTTTTACTCTGCTGTGGCAATTTTGATTGGCTTCTCCGTCAACTTGACATCAGGATTTTTTTTTTTTTAAATAGAGAGACTTTGTGGAGGAGATATACATAAATATCATTCATGCGTTGAGAAATAAAGAAGCATTAAAAAGATAAGTAAACTCAAAAAATCTTTATATGGCCTCAAATAATTTTCTGGTGCTTTGTCATAAGAAAACTATTTTCATCCCAACTGAAACCACTCGTGCAAGCGTGCACACGCACACGCCATCCCCCGTTGATAAGGTAAGTATCAATGCCATGTTTAAGAACTCATCTCCCTCTCTCTATCGCTTGTTTTGATACTTGATTTTCTATTAATTGTAAGCCAATACATGAACAATATCACTGAAGCTCAAATGAAAGTTTTAGCCCATTGTAAGGTACTTTAAGATAATATTAGGAAAATGCCTGCTATATAAAACATCATCTAATGAGGAAATTAAAGTTTTCACAATTATTGATTAGGTTGAATTTACACTAGATCAAAGATTTATCTCTTGTTATTGAACTTACCTATGTGAAATCTAGTTGCATGAAGAGCATGTATTTGATTTCAATGTTGAAGTTGAATAAATGGTAGTGGAAAATGATATTAGTGGGGTCGGCTACATGAATCCTTTTCACCATTATTTCCTATTGAGTTGTGAAGGAATGTGTCTAAGAAATTTATTAGAAGAGCTAGATCAAGACTATTATGGCAACTCGGTTGCCATTAGAATATTACCAAAAGTTTTGGTCCACTATCACAAAACTAAACAGAGACTGAATTTATCTTAGACAACAATTAAAAATAAACTAAATTATGTCCCAACTAATTCTGCAACTGCAAATACCCTCACTAACTCTACCCAGAATTAGTTTTGATAACCTAATTAGCAAGCTGGGTATGATCAATTGATACAATCCTGGTTAAGTGGAGTGTCGAAATAATTTTGAATCTATTCCTTTTTTTTTCATTTTGAGCAATCAACCAATTCATGGGCGACAATTTTCATCTATAACAATCTAACAATCTATGAAATTTTTCTTTCCATGTATGACAATTCAACTATTCATGTATAGTGCAGCTTTTCATCTGCAACATTTCAACCATTTATTGACCACAACACTCAATTTCTATTGAATAGTGAATTATGGATTAAGTTTAATACGAGTTTTCGGTAATGTACAATTTTTTACTTACACAAAAAGTAAATAAAATTCAATCAAAATATTCTTTTTTTTACTGTTTTTCTTCTCATTTTAATTTTATAACCTGTAAATGACTTGTTAGATATTATACTGATGCTGGGAGCGTCTTAATGTTTACTCAGGTAATGCAACAAAATTAACTGTTTGCTATATGCCCAAACATATAAGTGACCAGGTCTAACTAATCTCCATCGTTTTATTTGACGGTTTATTGGCAATGACTCCCATTTTAATTAGTTGATTGACTTGTTTCAGGGTGCTGTTAGGTAAGAAGTTTGTAATTGTAATATAACTAATGAGTTTGGTGAATGTTTATTCCATTTTTAGATGATAATTGATGTTGAATCGAATGTTCTTCTGTGGATCCTTGCCTTCACATTGCCACACTTAAAATTCTCTGTCATGTTACAATAATTTCATCCTTGATGGAAAGCATCTAATTGATCAAAAAACATACAGTAGAGACTACATCAACCTAGAACTGTCTACACACATTCTTTTGAAACAAAAGGGCTCTAGCTGTCTTAACAATATATCTATCTTTTATTTAGGCTACTCTATTTTGAGATAGAGTATAGACAAATGGTAACTAGTGAAGCATCATGTTTTGCTTCTTGTACGATTGAAAGTATGCAGAACATTGTCACTTCTTGAAATTTTAACCGAAATATTGAATTGGGTTTTATTTTTAGCACTAAAAGATAAAAATTGTGATGACAATTCAGTACGAGATTTCATAATATAAAGCCAATTAATACATGAAAAATCATCCACCAAAGTAACTCAGTACGAGATTTAGAATCTTCTGGGTCTTTTTGAGCAACTTCTAACATGTTTTCTTCGTATGATAAGATTTATGAGAACAATTTTCCTAATTTCTATGCGGTTCAGGATCTTTAAAAAACTCCATTCTTGCTAAATTGCTAATTAGGAAGGATCTGAGCACTGCATGGTTTGACCGCAAATATTTCATTTTCTGTTAAAAAATTGAACACATACTTCCGTTGAGATAGAAATATACCCTTCTTGCTCCTTGATATCTCAATCTCCAAGAACTACTTGAAGTAACCCAAAATTCGAGTCTCAACTCTGAGAGGCTTCATTAGTAGTGACCATGTGAGTTGGCTGTAAGATAGAACTCTTCTGATTATTTTTTAGCAACTTTTGACTTGTTCTCTTCATATGACTAGGTTCATGACAGTAATAACACACTACCTTTGAACATTGATTTCTATAATTTGGAGTTCCACTTTTGTACAGCGACTGAGGTTTATTGATGTATGTATTCTTCTAACTAGCAAGAGCACTAGGTTGTTGTACAAATGAGGCCTGAGGACTCGGAATCATATGCAATACTCTGGTTTAAGTTTTTCTCAGAGTAATATATTTAGGGTCAGATAAGATCTGTGATTTGACATCTTCATACTGAGAGTTGAGGACAACTAGAAAACTATACTCATTTGTTCTCTTTGAGCATGCTAAATCCATACATTGGCACTGAAGTGCAATAGTGTGTTCAATTCTTCATACACACGTTTAAAGTGTATGTGATACATGCTAAGTGACTGATCCTATTGTTCAGCTCGATAGAACTCCTTTCATACTTCAAAGATTCGAGAAATGTTCTCTTCCATAAATCATAAATGACAATTCCTCCGTCGCATCTTTAACACAGTCATAATGAGTAATATGACCATATTAATTAAGTTTGATAGAGTTTCGTATTTGTATTAATAGTTGGGCATCCACTCTCATCTTCTCAGAATAATTTAACTCGGCCTTAGCTAGGGATTATCGATGAGTGAATCTTTTGAGAAATACTTCTTAAATAAAGTCTTACAATTTTATTTCAGTGAAGATAATTGATATCATATAACTTTTTTTCTGTAATCTTCGCTACTGATGAAACCAAACCTGCCACAAGATTTTTTTATTCATCAGCCATAATCGATGCCATTTTGTGCTAAAGGACGAGCCAAAGGTTAGTCGAAAGCACTGAAGACAAATAACTTAATTACCAATCGTTCACTATTTGCTTAATAAAGAAAGAAGAAAAAGATTGAACCAACAAAGCCAAACAGAGCAACCGTCCTAAGCAGATGAAGCAGAGCGAAGTAGACAGAGCGGCCAAGACAGAAGTGGGCTTCATCAATGCCCTAATCTTGTCGACGCAGATAGGAGGATGACGCAGATGCAGACCAAGCCTTCAAATGAAACCTTCGAGCGAAGCAGACGAATTCTTCGAGACGAAACATTCAAACAAAGCAAACAAAGGCCTCGTTGCCCTTTCAGATGTTGTTTGAAGCAAATGAGACTTTTGAATGAAATCAAAGCATCAAACGATGATGCTGACATTTGAAGCAGATGAGGCCTTCGCATAAAACTGAAGTACCGAACAATGACGCCAAGCGATGTAGATGACGATGCCGAAGATGTCTAGGGATGCTGATGATGAAGCTGAGGCGTCGCCTGTTCCGAAGCAAACGGCGACATTTGCTCCAAAGTAGACGGTGACATTTGCTCTGAAGTAGACGACGCCGTCTGTTCCAAACCAAATGACATCGTTTGTGTCAATCAAACGAGGCAGCTGCAAACGATGCTGTAAGACAATGTGATGGAAAGCTTTCTCTTTTCTTATTCCTAATTGAAAACATATATTACACATTTATGCACACTTCCAACTTTCTAGATTAGGAATAAATCTAATATAGAAACAATATTCTACTTAGATCTTCTCTAATTAGGTTGTCTACTATCAAGTTTCCCAATATACAAACTTCCTAATATACACTTTCCATAACAGCCCTCATCTTGATCATTGTCCTTAATACTCTTCATGATTCCTGGTCCTCTTTGCTTCAGCTGATTGATCTATAGGATGCTAAATATAAAGGAATTTTACATACATACCACACATTTCTTATGTATGTACAATTCTAACACAGAAAGTTTAATGTTTACAATTGTAATACCTTGGTGTTATAAAACTATGCATGAAAAAGGTGGATTTCACTTTTAAAAAGGTAATAATGATGATATTTTTGTTGCGATGTTACAAATTGAGTGGTACGCATACAAATATGAATGTTTAACTGTTAGATATGTAAATACAAAAGAATTTTGTGGTATGTATGTAAACGACCCTATATATAATTTACATAATTTATGTCAAAGTTCATGAATTGAATTGGCCATTACACCAACAAAAATTTTTNTATTAATTAACAATTTACATGCAATTATAATAATTCATCCTAGCCATCTAAATGGCTTAAACTTTGCATTCGTGGGCTTGGGAAAGCTACCGTAACATTTAAATAAATAAACATTAATTTAAATAAAAATTTTTGGAAAAATAATTTTATTAAGAATTTATTAATAAAAGCTAATATATTAATTTTTTTTATATATTTTTATGTAATAAAATAATGGAGATGAATTGCAGAATTTTATAAAAGTAGTTTTTGTCAACTTTTAGGATGTGCAAAAAATGGGGTATAATTTTGAGAAAGGCTTTGAATATGTTTTTGCTGCTGTTTTTGGCTTTTGTTGGCTCATTTATTTCACTTTAAGGAATTTTTTTATTGCGTCAATTAAGTTTTTGGTTATTGTTTGTAGTGTTATGATGTGTGGTCACTTAATTGTACTGATATTAACTCAATCACTGTATTAGGAACATTCTTCTTGAAATGATCCTTTTTGCGCTTGTTGGAAATGTTTCTAGCAACCTTGTCTTTGTGAATATTTTGTTTCATGTGTTGATATGAGTTGAATTTTTATGACAGTGGCACTAGGCTTCATAGTAGGAATTATAAATACATCATTTTTATTTGTTTCAACTTTGCAGGAGGCCATTTTTTCCAAGGGATACAACTTCTTACGAATTGATGGAACGACCAAAGTTTCTGATAGAGAGAAGATTGTTAAGGTCCATTGTTCATGTTTATAAATAGATTGATTTTTTCATTTGTTTGCTGTCCTAGAAAGTCAACTTTGTGAATAGCACAGGATTTTCAAGAGGGCTCTGGGGCGCCTATATTTTTGTTAACTTCACAAGTCGGAGGACTCGGCTTAACTCTTACCAAAGCAGATCGTGTCATTGTGGTTGATCCGGCATGGAATCCAAGGTCACCCATGTTCAATTTCATACAAGTCCAACTTACTATTTAACATGCACAATTTGTTATGTTTTTATTCTTTGCAAGTCTAATGCCAACCATCAATATTTCAAATAACTTCAGATTTAAAAATCAAGGAACCTTTCGTCATTTTTTTCTTTCACTAGCCCTTGCTTATTTTATATTTCCTTTGTTGAATTAAACAGTTCTGATGTGTTGTAAGAGGGTAGTTCTATTATTTAGGATGTACCGATGGTAATTTAAAAATATTTGGAGACTTCTTTCTTGCAATTGATAGTATTCACATATTTCAATTCAAGTTAGATTTCAATTTTCATTTCTTAAATATATGTATTTATATCATACAGAATGCTATTTTGATTGACTGTAATCTGTCCATAAAACAATCAATTATAAATTCTGGACTTTGAGCTGATGTTTTTTTCTGTGGGGAAAAACTTTTCGATACCTAATTTGAGAATGCATGCTGTGCTTTCTTGATCTGAAGAGCCTCAATACTTGACAACTTTTTCTCAACATATCTTGGGTGGATATATTGCTGCATTAAAGTTTGTGAAAATCTGTTCCTATTTTGTTGAAGGTTTTCAATTAGTCTCATTACCCTAACAATGATAAGATTTGGATGGATGAATGCTTCACTAATCCATGAGATATGACATTTTGTCATTCTGCTGTTAAGCTTCTCATTTCAATTTATTAGGTTTTTTTCCTCTCTTATAGAATATTGAACTATTGCTAAAATAATTCATGTAGAAATAATTGCATTCTTCTATTTTTTTTAATTTAATTGCATTTGTGATGAACCTGCTGTCTTCTTTCTGAATGGCTTGAGCTACTTTCTAATTTTATAATTTTCTTATTGATTTATCTACAGCACTGACAACCAAAGTGTGGATCGTGCTTATCGAATTGGGCAAGAAAGAGATGTGCTTGTTTATAGGTTGATGACCTGTGGAACTGTTGAAGAGAAAATATATAAAATGCAGGTCTGATATATTGCACCTTTTCTTTCAAATATGTAGCATCAGCATCAACTGTTCCTATGACACATACATTCAATTTTGTTTTGGATTTGCCCCATACCTTTAGAAATGCTGCCTAAGTGAAAAAAACTGATTTGAAGTTTCTTTTNTTGGATTTGCCCCATACCTTTAGAAATGCTGCCTAAGTGAAAAAAACTGATTTTGAAGTTTCTTTTTTTTTTGTAATTTTTAGGTAAAATTTAGGAGAGGCCTTATGACCATCGGTAAGATCCATGAACCTAGGATCATTTTATTTTCTGGATTCCAAATTTTAAGAAATAGTTGCTGATTCAAATTGGATGGATATGATTAACTGAGTGTTTAATGTGATCTATATCTCTCGGGCTTCTCCGGATGCATCCTGGTCATTTTATTTATATAATATATTCATAAATTATATGTTAATTCGTATAATTTAGTATAATGACTAACTTATTTTTCAAGTCTATCCAATTTTGAACAAAATCTATGTCCCAATAGATGCCTAATTGCTCTAACAAACTCTCATTCATATACATTGATGTTAGGTAGGATTTCGGTGTCCGATGGCCAAGAAAATTAACCTTTTTTTGCAGCAGGTTAACTTGAAGTAAGGTCATTTTTCATGCTAATGATATAGCCAAAATGGATTCGTGTATAAACTAATCCTCATATAAAACACTAAACTTTTAAATAAATCAAAGATAAATACGGTCCAAAAGTCATTATTTACGCCAAACACAATTGTCTTATATAAGTTTCCATAGTTGTATAAGAAGTTATAAAATTAGATTTGTCACCTAAGTACCGATCTACTTTCTCCATTCCCTTCCCTAAAAATCATAATTATAATATCTTGTGATCTCTACGCACAATGCGACAAAGTAATGTTAAATTAAGATTTAAACATATAAAAAAATAAATGATATGTTTAGTGATCAGTGACTAACGTGAGCATATCTATTTATAATTTTAACAAGCTTAGTATGACAGTATTATTAAATGGATACTATTTGATGCTTGATTATAAAATGCAATTTCATAAGAAATTAGTGAAAAGATTGCCAGAATTAAATATAATAGTTAAATTTCTTTATCACATTTTGGTAGTCCATCACATATATGCATCTATTCATTTTTATTTTGATTCTTATTCGTCATTATCCTAGAAATCTCATGATATTTGGCTTTAACATATTTAATGAAGAATTTTGAGAATTTTTTTTTGGTCCACCCATATAATGAATTACACCCTATTATATGTAAGAAAGTGGCCAACACACCAGTCCACAAAAATAGGAAATCAGTATTGATCCGTTTGAATTAGGTATCCTACCAAATTACAAAAATAGGAAAATTGACGATGTCTATTTCAAGAAAAAGGCTAATATTAATATATATACAGAGTAATGAAAATAATTTCCTTCCTAATCGAGCACACATGCCAGCTACTTTCTACACTCCCTTTCAAGCCAGGTTGTATATATTACACAAATCAAACTTGGTGTTCAATTTATCATGACTAACCCTTGATAGTGCGTTGATGAAAATATTAACAATCTGAAGTCTTATTGGAATATAATTAACCAAGCAATTTCATTGTTAACCATTTCTGAGATGAAGTGTTGGTCAATCTCGATGTATTTTATTTTTTCAAGGAGCATTGTTTTTTTTTACAATACTAATAATAGCTTAACTGTCACTGAACATCATAATTATGTTATTTGCCTCAACCTTAAGTTTTAATTATAGCATTTGAAGCCACATTCCCTCATATAATCTTAGTTCTAAAGTATGATATTTAGATTCTGCACTACTCTTAGGGACAATATTTTATTTTTTTCCTTCTCTAAGTGATGTGTGAATCCCTTGGCTACTAGTATGGTTTTGAATATCTCTATACATACATTTATCTCCTTTGTATTTGATTGTGATATCCATTTGCATCCTATAATATTTTTTCATAAACTAACTCTGTAAGTGTTCACGTGTTTTTTTTTATCTAAATTCTGAATTTTTTTTTTGAAATGCTTGTTGCCATGCTGGAATCTTTAGAGCCTCTTACATAATTTTGGGAACTTACACACTATCAAGATTTGTCACTAAAGCTCTTTAAGATGGTAGCCACTTTCTATAAGTTACATATCTTTCGATCGAATGACAAGCCAATTTCGGTCACTTTTTTTATTTGCAATTTGTTGATTAGAGTCATCACCCAACAATACAAGAGAGTCGTGAGATAAAGAATCTATACCATTATGATTATCAAATGTGACTGGAGAATTCGCTTCCCGTTCTTGACATTCTCGAGTCTGCATAGTGTCCTTTACATGTTTAACAGTCTTGGCATAAAATTTCTAATCAGTTGTGTCAAGTTGAGGTGAAGTAGAGACAATTGAGGTTGTTTCAGTGCAGAGTTTGATTCTTCAAGTGGAGCTAGTTGAGTAATAGGATTTAATTGAGTTAATTGAGTTAATTGAGTTGCAGGATTTGATTTATTTGAAAGAAAAATGACCCGAGTAACTTAGAGAAGGTCTCAAAGATGGTATTCCCTCGAGTTCTTCACCTGGATTTTGGATTTAAGAAGGTAAGATTGATTCTCAAAGAAGGTGACATCCATGTAGTTGTATATTCTTTTAGTAATTGGAGAGTAACATTTATATCCTCTTCGATCAAAGGAGCATTTGAGGAAGATGTGCATCTTAGAGACTTGGGGTCAAGTTTAGTTTGGTGCTGTTAGTGGATGTGAGTAAAAGCAGAATAATGAAAAATTTTCCATGGTAAGTTTGAAGAAAAATAGTGGATATGTAAATTGGAGTTGATGGCAACATTATGAGGAATTTGAAATTTAAGGACTCGACTTCATATCCTATTCTTGAGATATATGGCTTGGAGTATAGCTTTCTCACCAAAGTATTTATGCACATAATTAAAGAATATAGTGGTCAGCCATCTCAGGTAAATGTCTACTCTTCCTTTCAATGATCCATTTTGTTAAGGAGTATTTACATAATTTTTTTTTTGAATAATACCATGTTTGGAAAGTTAAAAGACAAAAAATTAAATTAAAATAATTTCTAGCATTATCCATTTTAGAAGCTTGTATTTTACTTTGGAATTGAGTGTAGATCATAGAATGAAAGGATTAAAATATGTTGACTATTTCGATTTTTTCTTTTTTTCACAAGGAATACTCATGTTGTTCTTGTATGATCATTTGTGAATGATACACATACTTATACCCTATTTATATTTTTGATTAGGGTTTCTAGATTTCACTGTGAATTACATAAAAAGAATGTAAAGGCTTATATTTTAGTTTAGAATATACATGCATAGTATGTTTTGTAAGGTGATCAATTTTACATTGATAGAAATTAAACTTTTTATTAATAAGCAAATGTGAAAATATGTTTTCAATGTATGCAAAATTTGGATGTTTAATTTGACAATGACTTAGCATGACTTGACTTTCATATAAAATGAACTTAAAATTGTAAACTAGATAGAATTTGAACTAAACTCAGAAATACAATTTGTGTACTATTAGATTTTTTTTTTGAGAAAATATATATCATCATGGATCTCAACACTATGAATCACCTTCTTTGAATCCACTATTTAAATATTTCAAAGGTTGGATTACTAGTCACACATTTTTGTATCACGAGTAAGTTTTTTGATTGAAAGTAGATTTGTAGTCAAATTTTAGAACATAAAGAATATAGTTAATGTGAAGATCGTTTGTTAATTCCACTGATCCAGTTCCTACTACTAATGTGAATGAATCATTAGCTATTTTGACTGCAGAGTAATTGGTGCATGAGTTTTAATTTTTGAAGACATTGCTATCCCTTATCATATGATTTGAGTTTTCAGAGACAACCATCCAAGGTTTTGGTTTATTGCTTTGGACAATTAAAGCATGAGATCAGATATCTTGGTGTGCTAACATGTTGGTAGGTTGCTCGATAGAGGATTGTGGTACTTATGTAGATTGAAACCATGATAAAAAATTTCAGTTGTACCTCAATTTTCTCCTTGGTGTATATACTCAAGTACATATTGTTGTTGGTAGTGACTGAAACATTTTCTGAATTCTCCCTATCATATCTTCCATTAGATGACTTCCAATCTGCAAATTTAGCGGGTAATTTCTAATATTTTTCCTTCGGATGATGAAGTTTCTTACAATGACTCCACCACGATTGTTCTTTTTTAGGCATATTATTTTGAGAGGAATTGTGAGTATACATAGTTGACCCTTTAATAGATGATGTGGTATAGTTGTCTGTCATCATCAACTTTTTTCTGCTCTCCTCCGTTTGAGCTTCTGCAAAAGCCTCTCGAATGGTATGATTGGGTTTTAATTCTCATGATTCCCACCTGACTTCAACTGGTATTTATTGAGGCCAAATAAGAATTTGATTGTCTTTTTAATTCATTAATCTTCCTTTTTAAGGTAGTCATCGAAGCATTTCCAAGAATAAATCCTTTACATGTTTAATTATAGCCAATTGCCTGTGAGAGTGTTAAAATGTTGAGTAATACTCCATTCTCTTTGTGATAAATCATGTATTCTTGTCTCAATCTCAAATAATTATGAAGAATTTTCAGCATTAGAGTAGGTTGCATGTACAATCTCCCATACTACATTAACTATTACATGGAGCAAGGACTTTTCTCCAAATTTTATGGTCATAAAATTTGTGAACTATGTCATAACCAAGTGGTCGACAATTTTTCAGGGCTGGTATTTGGAGTCTATCATTTATGAAGTCGATATATCACTCTATCACAGATATGCAACATCGAATTTTGAGAAATCATAAAAAATTTTTAGCACAGGGAAAAGATACCTCCTAATGTTACCTTCAAATGTCGCATCCGAATCAATTTTATAAAATTCTACGCGTTCAATAGATCAAATTGATATAAAATGTATGGGGAGATATAAATCATTACAAGTATATACTTAATATTTTAATTAATCCTAATAACTCCCTTATTTCCATTATTATAGCTGGTCGATTTTATTTTCCCTTAGGGGCGCATGCAACGACTAGATATGATTAAATGGAAGGGATTAATTGGGATCATGTTTATATGCCGCGTTTCCCTTCATTTCTCCCCTCTTCAACTTTCAATTTTGCTCGTCTGAAAGGTCCTGTAACACAATTACTGTAGCAGACGGGATGAGCAATAGGTCTGTGAGTCGAACCTCATTATTGGGTGCTTTAGAAGAAAAGTATAATCTCCACCTTCATGATATTTTTAACATTCTTTTTCTTCCCTATGATCTTTTTCTAAGGTTTTCCGCATGCATGGGCATTCTGCTTCCTCGTTTCCTTTGAAGTGAGGCAGAAATGTAACCAGCGGATTTTCATCTCTGTAGTGCTGATCATCTTCCCCAAATGCGCAAAACGAAAAATACAATCATTGAAATAAAATTTAGTCAGACATTTTGGGTCACAAATAAGTTTGCTAATTAACATGAGATTGGAATTTAATTTTGGAACATAAAAAATGAAGTCGAGATGAAGATCCATTGTCAATTCAACTGATCCAATTCTCGCTACTGGTTAGAATGAACCATCAACTGTTCGAATTGCAGAGTGTTGATGTCTTCCATCATATGATCTGAGGCTTCGCAGTCAACTATCCAAGATTTTAATTTATTTCTTTGGACATTAAAAGCATGGGATAATAAACCTTGGTGTGGAAACAAATTGATATGTTGTTGAACAGAGGAATGTGATAGTTATCCAGAACTGGAACTACTAAGTATTTTCTGCAGTACCTCAATTTGCTCTTTAGTGAACAGGTTGAATTCTGAATTGTTGTTGGTTGTGATGGTATCATTTGCACGATTTTCTTTATTATATATTGCATTAGACGACTTCTAATATGTACTCTTATAATGTAATTTTAATATTTTTCCTTCACATGCCCAACTCTCTAACAATGATCACACCATAGCCATCCTTTATTAGGCTTGCTAATTTGAGAGTTGTTTTGAGTCTACAAGACTAATCCTTTCACAGATGGTGTAGTATGATTGCATGTCATTATCAATTTATTTTTCTCTTCCTTCCAAACTTTTGCAAAGGCTGACAAATGGTAGAAATGAGTTTACTTCCCATGTTTCTCCCCCTGATTTTATCAGCGAAGGGTGTTCATTTTGCATTAATATAAAGAAAAATAATAACAACAACAACAACAGACCTTTATCTCACCAAGTGGGGTCTGCTACATGAATCCCTTTGCTCCATTGCGTTCTATTAAATGTCATAATTTCATTAATTCTAATAAATTAAGATCTTTTTTTCTACAATACCCAACTCCTTTTAGCTCTACCTTTGCCTTTCTTAACATAAGTTGAATCTAAAGCATCTACTCTCCTAATCGGATCATCAGATGGTTAATGTTTAATGTGACCAAACCATCTAAGGCGACTCTATCTAATCTTGTCTATCGCTGATGCTACATCAACCCTGCCACAAATATATTCATTTCACATTTTGTATCTAAGGAAGCCACTCGTCCATCTAAGCATTCTCTTCTCAACAACACAAATTTATTTTATGTTTCTCTTTTAAAAACCAACATTTTGCACCATAGAGCATTGCATGTCTCACCACCATCTTATAAAATTTTCCTTTCAGTTAAAGTGGTACTTTTCAATCACACATTGGGCCTGATGCATTCCTCAACTTCAACCGATCAACTTGAATTCTACTAATAAAATCTCCATCTATTTTACCACCACTTTGAACAATAGATCTGAGATATCTAAAGCTTTCACACCTTTTAATGATTTGATTGCCCATAGTTAAAACTCTGTCACTAGAGCAACTATTAAACTTACATTCATTGTATTCAATTTTATTTCTACTCAAACGAAGCCTCCATAATTCTAGTTGTCCCTGAACTCATCTCTAGTTTTATCTACAAGAAGGATATCGTCAGCGAAAAGCATACACCTAGGTACATCCTTTTGTAAATGTCCAGTAAGAGCATCCATAACTAAAGCAAAAAAATATGAGCTTAAAACCCATATCTAATGTAATCCAATTGAAGTAGGAAAATACTTGGTCAATCCTCATTCCGTTCAAACACAAGTAATGGCTCTCCAATATACATATCTTTAATGGCTTGATTATAAGTCATATTAACACTTTTCTTCTCCAAAGTGGACCTGCCCTACATAAATCTAAATTGATTATGAGAAATCTTTGTAATACGTTTTAACTTATGTTCATTTACCCTCTCCCATAATTTTAAAGTATGACACATCAACTGAATTCTTCTTTAAAGTCAAATGGTTACAAAAAATGTAGAAAACTATTCCTCTTGGGCATTAAAAGTATGGACTCTATCCTGTTCTGACATAGTAAAAAACTCGTTCGACATATTCCTAGACGAAAAAAAGAAACTATCAACCAAGGCTTTTTGAGCACAAAAACAGGCAGCCTTGTTACAAGAATGAGGAACAAAATGAAACAAAACCTGCTTGAACTCTAGGAAACAAGCAATGTCTGAGTTGTCTGGAGGGCGTTGGTTCCACCTACACTCCTCCATAGAAATCCGGAGGAACTCGATCACATTGATTTTATCCAGATCTTTATTGAGATCAAGGAGCAGATCTTTATTAAGGCAAAGGAGAAATTTGATGGTTCTTTTTTTTCAGTAATTTTTCTAAATAATGTGGTAATCAGAACATTTTCAAAAGCAGATCTGATACATTTCCAATTGCAACTAATAGGGTGTGAGGGTGTTGGAATATTCTGTAACACTCAATTCTCCTTATTGTAGATCTTGTAGTCTGGTCTCTCTCTCAAATAACTTGGAGGAGTGTTTCAGTGCTACAGTAGGTTTCACGTTCAACCTTTCTTACCTCCTTAGCTCTTATAAATTAGAAAGTTTTGTCTAACTTTCATGGTCATGAAAATTTTTTAACCATGACATAGCCATGTGGTTTTCAGTCTTTCAGGTCCGATATTTGAAATATGACATTTGTGGAGTCTTAATTTCACCTGTGAGATGTCCATCTCTTCTTTCACATATGGACATACAAACAGACTCTGACCATTGAAGAAAATTATGGCCATGCAGTTTATGATTTGTGACTAGGTGAGAGGAGTTGTTAATGATAGAGATTGAAGATGTAGGTTTGGATCTAGAAGGGACTTCCAAGGAAGAAGGTTGTGAAGGCATGCTGTGTTTGACAATGATAAGTTTGTGAAGCCCGAATATGGAAGACTTGCTGCTCGAACAAAAATGTGACGAGGACCTTAGTTCGATCGCTTGATTGGACGAGTGAATAAGAACTGGGGGGGGGGGGG
>JXCR01095804.1:32876-43312 GCA_002079205.1 Phalaenopsis hybrid cultivar | reverse complement strand
ATATATATATGAGAAAGTCCAATGGCTAATATATTAAAAATAAATAAGGATACAGATAGATTGTGTGAGAGGGCCCAACCATGACACCTTATCTACACGATAACCACCATATGCAAATGATTTCAAAAAAAGAAAATATAAAAAAATACATAAGATCCCAAAAATACCAAAAGTGCCAAAACATGTAGTATCAGGTAGCTAGAGAACGACCCAATTTTGCCCTGCATCTGCCTCTAGTTCTAGGAAAGGAGCCAACTACCAAATTGGCAAGATGAGTGCCATTTTTAGTAGTATCCAATGTATCATCCAATAAGTTCCGGAGCTAGAGTCGGCCTCCATTCTTCTTCCTCTTGGAATATACTTGCCATTCCTCATCCGAAGGTTGACTCACCTGATCAGTGGATTGGTCTAAAGTGTGACAGACATGTTTAAGTTGTTGAACATTGAAAACAACTACTTGTTGTATTAGCTAATCTTTTTTGGATCAAAGGAGCACTCTCGTGTGTCTTGACATGTAAGTGAGCCTTCTTGAATAACAGTGAGTAGTATAAACACATCTCGATCTGTATTTGTAGTATAGGGAGATGCTGCATGGGACTCCAAAGTACCATGCTCCAAACCAGGAGCTTGAATAGTGTTCAAAAGCAGGAACATCCAGAGGTAGAACAACTTGGATAGGGTGTTCTTCATCAAGAACTGCGGTGTTGGAAAGAGGATCGGGTTTCACCTTCTCAGCAGGGATGGTAGGTGGCTGATTTTTAGCGATATCCGACCTTAAATAGGGATGCAAGCGATAACAGATTGTAGAACTGTGACCAAACATACTACAATAATAACAATAAAGAGGGTGTGGTTCTATTTCAATTTTTTGTCAGTATCCGTTGTGATTGGTTCAAATCCATACCTCATCCGGAGCTGGTTGATTAATATTTCTCTCTACTAACACACAAGCCACAGATAGTCTGGTGACAACAAGCGTATGACTATCAACCTTGAGACACTTACCGTAAGCAGTCGCTAAAAATTAGAGAATTTCTAAGTTGAACAAATGTAATTTTAACATCAGAAACTTTATTTAAACAGTAATGATAGGGGACTCCGCTTTTGGATCAAAATCGACAGTCCACTTCAGGATTTTCATAAAACGGTTGTCGATCTTGATAACTTTATAAGAAAAAATACGAGCGTAATTCACATCGTGAGATAACTGAATACATATATATCGTCCGTCAAGTTAGCAAATATTCCAACTGCCCTATAGATTTATAGCATCAAAATCTTTTCAAATGATCTCAATTTTTGGGCGATCATAAATGAATTTTTCTACTAGAGGAAAACACCAAGAAGACGCAAGAGTACTGGCTTTAATCTCAGTGAGAAAAAGAGCACACTTGCCATTATTTTTATCAAGCTTTTTAATGAAAATGTGATCACCACCATCTTCAAGAGCCTCGTGGAAAGATTGTGGAACACTGCAGGACTTACCGATGTCAAAATCAGGCTCTGAACCTGAGAGAGGGGCATGAGTAGGAATATGAAAGTCGCCGCCAAAGGCAGTGACATAAGAACGGAGCGCTAAGGCCATCTCCACAGGCAAGATGACCACGTTAGATTTGAGCGGCTTGTCGAGCCGCGACCCTGAGGCGAGCAGACTTCAGGGAAATTGTCTGTAGGGCAGGACGACAGGCGCGTCGTTGAATACATGTGAGGAGAGACGACGCGAGTTACGTCAGGTTAGGAGACGACATGCGAACGAGCTGCTAGCGGGCTTCGTCAACAGGAGACAACACGAGCGAGCGTCGTCGACTGAAAGCTGCGAGCGCGTGAAATTGTCATTGTGGGAGATGACGAAGAGGAGAGAAATTGAAGATTCAGTCGGGAATCGCCATCGGGCGAAACTTTAACAGAGCCCACTGCCGCTGTCGACGCCATATAACTATCATATATTTATATAGACGTGTGATCACGATGCCGGCTGCGGTCTAGAGCTCTGCTAGGGTTTCCAATGACGATTTTCATCGCATTTGATTCTGTCGCTCGAAGAAGGCTCGCACCTCGCCTCTGTTTCGTCGACTCTCGCTCCTCATCCTCTGCTTCGTCCCGACATTACTGCGTCTCGTCGACACCGACGGCTCACGTTTGTGTCAGTTTCGTCTGCATCATTCTTTTGTTTCGACGTTGACGTTCGCCTCTCATTGCCCGACAGATTCAGATTGTGTGCGTGTCAGGGACCTCGCAACAGGAGTACGCCGATAACCTTCCAGCAGGTGGATCTCCCTGCTCTGATGACCCCCCCTTCTTCTTTGGTTGAACCTGAGAAAGTCTCCTTTGCCCATGTGGTGGGTAACGCTCTCAAACTATAAAGATTGTCGTGATGATATAGATGATTACCCTTTTGTTAAGAAGGTAAGTAGGACACAACAATCTTTTTCTATGACTTCGAAATTTCAACTCTAACGGAGAAATTTAAGTTTGCTCTTATTAGAAAATTTCAGTGGGGGCACCTACTTATGAAAGTTTTCAGAAAGAGTGTTGATAATTTTAACTTAGTAGGTAAGTGGAAAGTAAGACTCTTGGATGAGAGACATGTGTGATTTAACTAACCGTGACTGAAGACTACACCCAAATTTTCTTCAAGAAATATCTTAATAATGCAGACAAGTCAATGGAGTTACTCAAGTGGTCTCCTGATTTCGACCCAAATCAAGAAACTATTACTGTACCGGTATGACTTAGTCTACCTGGTCTTAAGCTGCAACTTTTTCATCATCAGGTTCTCTACTCTATTGAGGTTATTCTTGCGGACTCTATGAAGTTAGATATACCCACTTTCAATCTAACAAGATCTTTTGTGGCTAAAATACTTGTGGAAAGGGTTATTACTTTATCTGATGTTACTGAAGTCTGGTTGGGCACAACTCATAATGGATATTGACAACAAATTGTCATGGAACACAGACCTTCTGTTTGTGCCCATTGTAAGATATTTGGGCATACCCTTGATAAATGCCACAAGCTTCATCCTAATTTGAAATCTAAAATTCAAGTGAATAAGGATGGGTCTAACCCCACTGCTTTGGACATATCTGTTCTACCTGGGGAGGATTTTGCCACAAGAAAGGTGTCTGTTGCTCTGTGGACCCCCCTGACACTGCTATTACTGTTATTGCGATTGATGTGATGCTGGATGGCTCTGCTGGGCAACCTACACCTTCAGACCCTATTGAAAACAATACTGAAGGAGTATTATCTACAAAGGATAGTGTTCATACTGATAAACAAGAGAACCTCGCAGCTCCCCATCTTCAGGAAGTATCCAGTGTAGAGGCAACTCATACTTCACATTTACTAGAACCTATTGTGGGTACAACGGTTGGTAATCCTTCAGCTACAGCTCTACCAGCTCATTAGACTGACTCTTCGGATGAGAAATGACAGGTTTACCCTTCTAGGAGGAAGAAGAATGAAAATTTACTTGAGCTCAAAAATCTTATGGATGATAGTTTGATTATTTCGGGTAATGTACGCAGTTTACCAATTTGTTAGTTGGATCCCTTCCTAGAACTGGAGGCAGAAACATGACTAAATTGGGATGACTTTCATAGTCTTTAACTCTTTAATGAGTTGGTAGTTATAAAAGTTAAATTTTAACTTAATTAATTGAATAAGATGTAATCATAGGATATTTCAAATTTTAGTAGATAATTTGAAAATTTCTTTTAGAACATAATATATGTCTAATTTCTACTTCACGCTACTCGCCCGGGCGCTCTTTACCCTTTCTGAAAGTCAACAACGTAGAGTTAATTATAACAAGTTCGATGAAAAAATTAAGTAAAATTAAATTTTATAGATAGAAAAAAATAACATACATGCTCATATGTAACTCTTATACATGTCCACAACATATGTCACAACATGCTACATTTATATAAAATATATAAAAGAAATACATGCAATGCAATGAATTATAACTACTATATAAAATATGTATTTCATTAATTTATGTATAAGCATAAGTGTATGCATAAGAGTCATCAATATGATCATAAATAATGTCACTTGTAATTGTATATGTGTCAACTATTTTCATGTTTTATCATTTCATGGGTCGTCACTTAACTCAAATGTTGCATTAACTATTGATGAAAGATGGGACCCTCATAACATATTAATTATTAATAGCCCTCTGATACTAATGGTTCCCTACAATCCATCCCAGTTTGATCGTAACAATTCTTAGAGTTTCGTTTCCATTTGAATGTCGAGTTGGGAATCTCATCATTCTCTATTATTAGTACTTGCAAGTATTCATGTAATAGACTACATATGACATCATTTATGACATTTTATTTAATTCACAATTCTTATAATAAACATTTATCATAGATATTTCATATATCATATGCATGAATCATTGTAAACAAATACTTACAAGCAATGATTTCATAATCATATTCCTTAAATTCATAGCATATTAGAATCATATGTATCATAAGGGACAATTCAAGTTTGCATTCGTAAAGTCAATGCATGTATTCATTCATAATACGCTGAATATTCTAAATGCAATCGTGTCAAACATAATCACATAGAAATCTAAAGAGTTATTTTCTAAAGTCATGACAAGATTATTTCAACTTAATCAACGAGCAACAACACGATAAGTTTTCTCAATCTCACATCGAGCTCGTTGCATGGTATTAACCATTTGTAAACATAAACCTTTCGGATTGCATGGATTTTTGACTTATCGTGATTTAACTCTAAATATAATTGCTTGTGAAATCATACCTTAAAATGACATCCCAACATTATTTTTCCCCAATATCCTTTTCTATTCTCATCTTAACCATCAACCAAAAGTCACCCTCAATTAAAACAAAACAACCAACAATTTTCATAGNCATGTATTCATTCATAATATGCAAAATATTCTAAATGCAATAGTGTCAAACATAATCACATAGAAATCTACATAGTTATTTTCTCAAGTCATTACAAAATGATTTCACCTGAATCAACNCATGTATTCATTCATAATATGCAAAATATTCTAAATGCAATAGTGTCAAACATAATCACATAGAAATCTACAGAGTTATTTTCTCAAGTCATTACAAAATTATTTCACCTGAATCAAAGAGCAACTACACGATAAGTTTTCTCAATCTCACATCGAGCTCGTTGCCTATTATTAACCATTTGTAAACATAAACCTTTCGAATTTCATGGATTTTTGACTTATCGTGATTTAACTCTAAATATAATTGCTTGTGAAATCTTACCTTAAAATGACATCCCTACATTATTTTTCCCCAATATCCTTTTCTATTCTCATCTTAACCATCAACCAAAAGTCTCCCTCAATTAAAACAAAACAACCAACAATTTTCATAGAAGCTGAAGGAAATGCATTGAACTAATTAGTATTTTGACAAATTTTATTATAAAAGTNTTTGAATCCTCCCATGTGTAAAGTGTGCTACTCGAATATTTAGCATAGCTAGGGATGATCAGAGCTCTTCTAAAAACCTTGAGTCATTTCTTTTGATATATAGATATATATATATTGAGAAAGCCCAATGACTAATATATTAAATAGAAAGTAGTATATAGATAGATTGTGTAGGAAGGTCCAGTAATTGAATGACAGATGGACAGAAGCCGAAAATGTCAAAACAGAGAATCGCTGTTTGGCGCAATCCTAGCAGAGCTGCCCGCCGCCGACACCATTTTATAATCACAACTGTTCGTTGACTCATCGTTCTCGAGAAGGGAGGGGGATCGCGTCGCTTCTTTCGTCGCCTCGTCGAGCCCCAGCCTCTTGCTCGATAACATCGTCCACTGTTCTCGGCGCCTTGTCGTACTCGTAGAAGGGAGGGGGAGCGTCGTAGCAGGTTCAGGTATCGACGCCACCCTAGCCTTCCTCTTTCAGTTTTTTTCCCTTGCTTTGATGAGTGCACTTCATCCTTTTTCGGCTAAAGCCGACAAAGCCTCTTTCGCCCACGTGCTGGGTAACCTCGGTTGTGGTCTTCCCATCGAGTTATAAGGAATATTGTGATGGTACATTTGACTACACCTTTGTTAAAATGGCGAGTAGGAAGGGTGGGAAAACAACTGTTTTTTTCTCTGATTTAGAAATTTCAACTTTGGTTGAAAAATGCAAGTTCTCTCTAATTGGAAAATTTCAATTGGGACACCCCTCAATGGAAGTTATCTGAAAGAGTTTTGAAGATCTCAAACTAGTAAAAAAGTGAGACTTCTTGATGGGAGGCATGTGATGATTCAGTTAGCCATGACTGAAGACTACGCTCGGATTTTCTCAAAGAAATATCTTAATATTGCAGAAAAGTAAATAAAGTTGTTCAAGTGGTCTCCTGATTTTGACCTAAACCATGAACCTCCCACTGTACCAATATGATTTAATTTACTTGATCTCAAGCTGCATCTGTTTAATCATCAGGTTTTGTACTCTATTGATGTCATACTAAGTAATCCTATGAAATTAGATATACCCATCTTCAATCTAACAAGACATTTTGTTGCTAGAATACTTGTGGAATGATATATCACTTTACCTGATATAATAGAAGTCTGGATAGGCACAATACATAATAGATATTGACAATAAATTGTCATGGAGTATAAACCATTTTATTGTACCATTTGTAAATTGTTTGGGCATACTCTTGACAAATGTCACAGACTCCACCATAACCTGAAATCTAAAGCCCAACTGCATAACGATTTGTTTAACCCCATTGCTCTGGACAATTATACTCCACATGGGGAGGAAATTACCACGAGACAGGAGTTGGTGTCTGATTTAATTGCCCATGGGGCTGACTACTTCACCTGTGGAGGAACCTTTGGGGCCTGCTTCTTTTGTCCTTGAAGGGGATTGCTCACTTATTATACCTCTTGTGGAACCCTAGGTGAGCTTTCTGCTGCAACCCTACATCTGAACAGATTGAACAAATTTTTAATGTCAATCAGGCACATAGGGATCCTGTTGTGCAATAGCCTATACCTGCCCGACAATTTTTGGACTGATACACTGATCAAATGAGCCAGTCTCCGGATGAGGATTGACAGGTTTATACATCTAGAAAGAAGATGAAGAATAAATGCCAACTAGAACTCAGAAACTTAATGGATGATACCTTGGTTGTTTCGGGTAATGACAGAAAACTTAACCATTTGTTAGCAAGCTCCTTACCTAAAACAAGAGGTAAGAGGTAAGGATACATTGGGTATAACTCAAGCTCCCATTATCTTTTTGGTTTTGCGAATTTTATAGATGTTTTCGTGGGCCTTTTCATGGTAGATCAATTACTCCAGCTTTCCGTTCTTCTTTTCTTCCAGTTTTTGGTGCAACAAATATATCTTTCACCTGTTTCGGTTCTGCGTCGTCGTACTTTGGCCAGCCTACACATGCATTTGGGGGTGCCCCAACTGAAACGGCTTGTGAATTTTACGTAAGAAGAAGACTCCCCATTAGAGATTTGAAGATCTCAACAAGTATATTTTCCATTTGTTTGACATTTATATCTCTCACAGATTCAACCATTACTTCCAAACAACTTCTGAATTTTGCTATGTTTGGAGACTTTGGCGTAGAGATTACATGCCTAATTTATAATTATGATTTTGGGTATACATGTACTTTTTTGGAGATTTTGGTGTGTTTTATACCGGGTACTTTGGATTCCTATTTCGGCCCTCTCATCTAACCTTTTTTGTATCACTCCTTTCTAATATATATGTATATATGTGCCACAAGCCGTGAACTGTTGGTTGGCGGGGTTCACTGTAAGTCTCCCCGGTCACAGGTTCAATCCCCAGTAGCTTTGGGTTCTCGAATATTTAGGCACATGTCGTGGGCTCTCATCATGAAGAAAATATTGCATTAGGACTCCGCACGTAGAGTTACATGCGAAGTCCAATGAAATCATGCCACATGGCGGTGACAGAAAAAATAAATAAATATGCCTGGTAACACAATGAAATATTCCTCCGGTGTTATTCATGTGTTATTGTGTGTATTCAAGTGTTATTCAAGTGTTATTGTGTTATTATAACATCGAGAATATTCCTAGAACAGAATAACACCTTAATAACACGGGGGGAATATTCTCCGATGTTACTGAACCAAATTTTTTTTGTCACCTTCACGTGGCGTGATTTCGTTGTACTCCACATGTAATTCTATGTGTGGAGTCCTGATGCAATATTTTTTCCTCATCATGGGGCCTAACACATGAAAAATTTGTATTTGAGCCTCTGCCAAATATCGATTTCTTTTCACCNGGGTGAAAAATATATGTATAAACTAGTCAAACAAAGAAAGAAGAAAAGTAAAGATTTTATTAAAGAAGAAAAAAAAAAAGTACTTCTCTTAGAAAAACATATTCAACATAGATGGGTGAGTTCTTTTTATAAACTTTTTAATGAAGTTAATGAAAATACGATCAACCTTAGTGATCTTAAAATCGTGAATAATAATAAAACGTTTCATTGTCACTGTCGCATTAGTTAAAAAGAAGTTGAGGATCAGAAAACCAAGGGTGGAAAGTCTGTAGGACCTGATGATATTCCAATTGAAGTGTGGAAATATTTATAATAAAACGTTTCATTTTTTCCGTCGCATTAGTAAAAAAGAAGTTGAGGAGGCTTTAAAGAATAAAACGTTTCATTTTTACCGTCGCATTAGCAAAAAAGAAGTTGACGAGGCTTTAAAGAAAACAAAAGTCTGTAGGACCTGATGATATCCCAATTGAAGTGTGGAAATATTTAGAAGATTTGGGAGCTTCTTGGCATACTAAACTCTTTAATATTATTTTAAAAACTAAAAAAATGTCTGAGGAGTGGATGAAGAGTATTTTGATCTCCATTTTTAAAAATAAAGGGGATGCATAAGAGTGCAAATTATAGAGGAATTAAATTGATGCGTCATACTTTAAAATTATGGGAGAGGGTAATTGAACATAGGTTAAGACGCATTACAAAGATTTCTCATAATCAATTTGGATTTATGTCGGGCAGGTCTACTATGGAAGCTGTACATTTATTGAGAGGTTTGATGGAGAAGTTCAGAGATAATAAGGAGAATCTACATTTGATTTTTATTGATTTAGAAAAAGCTTACGATAAGGTTCCAAGATATATCCTTTGGAGAGTTCTTGAGAAGAAAGGTTTTGATATGAATTATATTCAAGTAATTAAAGATATGTATACTAGAGTTGTTACTTGTGTTCAAACTGAAGGAGGATTGACCAAATATTTTCCTATTTCTGTTGGATTACATCAGGGATCGGCTTTAAGCCGATATCTTTTTGCCTTAGTTATGGATGCTCTTGCTGGACATCTATAGAAGGATGTACATTGGTGTGTGCTTTTTGCTCATGATATCCATCTCGTGGATAAACGAGAGAAAAAGCCCAGGAAAAACTTGAATTATGGAGGTCTACATTGGAGTCTAAAGGCCTTAATTTAAGTAGAACAAAAACTGAATACATGGAATGTAATTTTAGTAGTAGTAGCTCTAGTGACATAAGTGTGAATTTGGGTGATCAAATTATTAAAAGGTGTGAACGATTTAGATATTTTGAGTATGTTGTTCAAAGCGATGGTGATATAGATGGGGATGTTAATAGTAAAATTCAAGTTGGTTGGTTGGAGTGGAGGAATGCGTCGGGCCTTTTGTGAGATAAAAAAGTACCGTTTAGATTGAAAGGAAAATTTTATAAACGATGGTGAGACCTACAATGCTTTATGGGGCTGAATGTTGGCATTTAAAAGAGAAGCATAATAATAAGTTAAGTGTTGTCGAGATGAGAATGATTAGGTGGATGAGTGGCTTTACACTTAGAGACAAAATGCGAAATGAATATATCTGTGATAGGGTTGGTGTAGCTCCTGTGACGGACAAAATTAGAGAAAGTCTTCTTAGATGGTTTGGTCACATTAAACATCGATCATCTGATGATCCGATTAGGAGAATAGATGTTTTAGATTCTACTTGTGTTAAGAAAGGCAGAGGTAGACCTAGGAAGACTTGGGCTTATTGTATAAAAAATTTTCTTAATTTACTAGAACTAAATGAAAATATGACACTAAATAGGACACAATAGAGAAAAAAGATTCATGTAGCCGACCCCACATAGTGGGATTAAGGCTTTGTTGTTGTTGTTATTAATATTATGAGCATGTTTATGAAATTTTCACTTGCAAATATTCATATCATGTGATTTACGCATATGATTTATGATATGTCTATAATGAATGTTTGCTATGGGAATTATGATTTCAAGAATCACGTAAGTGTTGTGTTAAGTAGACTATTACATGAATGTTGATAAGTATGAATGATAGGAAATAATAGGATTCCCAACTTCTGGCATTCAAATGACAACAAAATTCAAGAACTTTTG
>JXCR01095802.1:46619-73210 GCA_002079205.1 Phalaenopsis hybrid cultivar | reverse complement strand
GCATGTCATTGATGTATGCCATCACTTTTACATTTGATGCGCATCTTTGACATGTGTCATCACCTCTAAGATTGATGAGTAAAATTGATTGATTTCATCATTTATTAAGCCAATATACACTTTTAACACTGGTGTTGATGCCCATCGACCTTGTCACCCACAAGACGACAATCACTAATAATATCAAAGATTATTTTTTTTATCGAGTGATATATTTTTTTAAAGAAGAACGACTAAACATGTCATAAATGATCCATCACAGGCAACTATAATGCCTCTTAATTCCTCTAGCTTTTATTATGAATATCATTCTACGAAATTCATGTCAACTATAATATATCAACACATTATTTAGTTAGTACAAAGAGCATTATTGTACCATATGTCATATAATAGTGCAATCATTTTAATTGGGTTAGACTCCAATAGGAGCAAGAGTCTCCTGACCAAGAGAAGGTCAGAAAGGAGATAGGGACAGCATCGGTTCCCTTTGACAGAAGTGACTCCATTGAGAGTACCAATGGTTGAGATTGTCAAATTCATTCAAAACATAAATCCTTTAAGAAGACCTTGCTGATGCAGGCATGCAATCACTATTGTGACCTAAACAAATATTGTGTCTGCTGCTAAGATCAGCTTTTGCCTAAGGCAATATTTTTTTCTCAAATGAATGATTGGTTATGGTGGCTCATAAGAAAGTTAGCAATTAATGTTGAACTAGAATAATAATGAATATAAACTACATATCACATAATGTTTACGCCTTATATTTTATATGTAGGAGAAAATAAATGGAGTTTGGAAACTGAAGACCCCAAGATCGCCACCGAAAGGACTTGTGGAACATGGGGAACACATCTTGAACCAAAGTAAAGAAATCATAAAAAAAATAAAGAAAAATAAAAAACAGAGAACAGGAGGTCACATAGACACACCCCGAAGAAGAAAGGTAGGTCATGTTGAAGCTAATTTATCATTAATATTCAAAAGATAAAAATAAGTACATTTTCAAGCAAAGCATACATTACGAGTCATTAACTATAAAAAGATAAAATACGAAGGTAAGTCACTTCTGATTTTTTTGTTGAATCGGAGATCTGAGTCTCTTCTCTTTTAGTTGAATTGAAAGACTCTTATGTCGTTTGTTCATGGCATCTACCACTAGGGCTATCAAAAGGGATCTTCTTATGTCGGTTCTACATCGAAGGGCTTGATAAGGCAAAAAAGTTATGTTGGTGGATTAGCTACCGCTTTCACCACTTGTCGAAACAAGACCACAAGTGGAGAAATAGAGGCTAAGGAACACTCTTAGATATAACCATCAGGTGATCCACCAGTCACAAACAAGGCCTATGAATGTTGGTCATAGTATTTTTGCAAGAAGGGGTTTCTCACTGGAAGCGACACATGAATCAGTCTCAATATCACATGTGCATCTCTCTAGGAATAAAGTTGTTGGCATTAATATTTGATTTAAAGAGTGTAGGATGTTTGCTCGAATACTATAAATTCTTGCTTGATGCATGTATTGATTCTCATAGTGTAAGACATCAATTTAAGACACTTTGACATGTATTGGAGGGTAAGCAACTCGAGTCATTCAGCTCGACTTTGGCATTTTCCTGGGCAAAGACCAATTGGCATTTGTTTGTCATGCTGTTTTGAATGGACGACGGGTTTCATTTAGACATTGACACAAATCGGGTTTGAATTGTCTCGACCGTCGATGAACTTGTTCAGATAAACTCAAATGATGAAACATATTGCACGAGCGTGTATGGAATATTGAATTTGTCATATTGCTAGGGTTTCGTGCACAAGTGGGTGACTCACAAAACGATGCATATTAATATTGAAAGGGGTTTAAAAATAAAGAATATATATATAAAGCTTTATTTTCCTCTGTTCGATCCTCTTCACTCCATGATGCCTTGGGGATCGAATCGCACCCGATCAACCCACTCGTGCGAACCGCCACCTCGTCGGCCGCCTCTTTTCGGCAGCACTCCTTGTTTTCACTCTTTTTTTCTCTTTTTTTATTTTAAAAGGAGTCGTCAGCTTGTCGATTGTTGTATACTTCCCTTATTCGAATAAATATTCCTCTCAAATCAGATCAGTGGTTTGAATGACAGATGAATCAAATAAGAATGAACATACGATAAAGTGACAAACAAAATAAAAGGTAAAATGTGGAGAGCTTATGTGTGATAAACCTCACAATGATATGTTAAGAATGTTCGCCCAAACAAAATCAGACAGAGACACTTTGGATCAATTTCCGGGAAAGAGTATCTACACAAACTACTAATAACCATAGAGTCAGGTTTATGTACTTGTTTTGAGGTCAGGAGCACTCCAAAAGAAATGTGTTCTTATTAGTTAATTATATCTTGGGTGACATGCCTAAAATATGTTGTTTTTATTTGTATATTTAATGCCTATTTTAAATGATATTGCACTTTAATGAAAGATATTTTTGACTTTTTTGGTTGTAGGTACACTAAATAGAGTAAATGGAGCAAATTGAGCAAAAATGGCGCAAATTGGAGTCAAATGAAACAAAAAAAAGTTAATGTTGATTTGGAGCCTGAGCGCTTGACAACAAAGAGCATGGTGCCTATGTGTCAGGATTTGGCGCCAGCGACAGTTATCTAGAAGATTCATTGAATTTAAACAAATTTTGAAGAGACTCTTGGGATTTTGAGAGTTATATTTAAAGAGACTTATGGAGATTTAAAAGAGAAACTTTTGGGAGGAAGAAAATGGATAAGTGGATTCTTTCTAGAGAGGAGAAAGTTTTCAAGGCTTGTTGTGGATTTAAAGGAGAGGAGAACTGAGAGATATCTTCTTCACTATATATTCCAAAAAAGTTTGGAGTGAATTGTAAGGTTAGTGAGTGATTCAAAGGAACTTGAAGGATTGCTTGGGAAAGAGTTTAAGATAAGTTGTGTACTTTGCTTATTTTACTTTGTCTTGTCTTTCAAATTTTTATTTATCTATAAATCAATGTATTGTTATTTCTTCCCCATGAGATCTAAACAGTTTCCTTTGTTTTTCTCCCTACAATGAGGAATAATTAAGTGTATGAATGTAGATTAGTAGAAGTGCTTTTAAAATTTCATAAATTGTGATTATTCAAACTTTATGCTTCATTTACTTGCCAATCTGGTCTATTGATTTGTTAACGTTTTTTGTAAAATATAGTGACCCGAAATGAGCTATGTTCAAACATAGTAAGAATCACATTTACTCTAATAGATGAGAATATAGTCCTTGAGGTTAAGTGTAAATAAATAGGGAAATAAGTTCTGATGGGCGTGGAGTTGGAGATCTTAGGGTTACAGACTAGAATCCATAATTTGGTCCAAATGCTTGAAAACTAAAGCAAGATGTTAGCCCTGAGAGGAGGGGAAGTGAGAACTCTAGAGTGAGAGCTAGTATCTTCCCAGCCTAACCATGGGTTTAGGGACCAAACTCTGGATTAGTCAATGTTCTTTATAAACTTGACCGAGGGTAAATAATATAATTGCTCATATTCAGCACAATGCTTTAGTTATATTTTAAAAAAAATTTGCCACACTAATTATAAACTCATTACAAGGGGAAAGTTGTTTTATACAAATTCAAACTCTTCACACATTCTTATTTTATAGTAGAGGTAAATTTGCATTTTAAAACCTTTTTAAATAATCTTGCATTTACATTTTGCATTTGTTTTGCATACCAGCATTCCTTTAATTCTATAGGTTTAGATATTTCTCAAAAAACTTACGATCATTTCCTATATAGATTTTTCTAAAGTTAATAGTATGTTTTATTAAAATCAATTTTATAAGAGTTTTGGTTTTTCCCTGTGGGATCGATACTAGGGTTTTTAAAGAAAATCCTATATTACTTGAAATAATGTGTATACTTGCGTAGTACCCTTAGTGTGTAAATCTTTTTTATCATCTTTATATAATATTTACTTTTTCACACTAGCCGCTAAATATAAATTAGGTCAAGCTTTTGACTATATCTCTAAAATTAAATAATTGTGTAACTAAGGGTCGGGTTAAGTTCTTGGCGTCGTTGCTAGAGAAACTTAGCAACAAAATGTTTTTGACTTACCAAAATCTTAATTTTTAATTTTAGAAAAATTATAGTGTTGTTTTTATATACGATCTTGTATTTAAAAATATAAAAAAAGATATATATTTACTATTTAGTGTGTTTTGCTTGTTTTCATATTTATCTTTAAAAAGTGTATGCGTAGTGCAAAATCTGAAGGTTTAACACCTTGCGATTCTAAGTTAGAGCGAACTATTAGAAAAATTAGAAAAAAATAAATTCTTAATTTACAAGAAATGACAAGTACTATACATAATAATTTAGAAAATCAAGTTAATGACAATGTATCAAAATCATTAAGAGATTATGCTAACGATATGGTAGATGAAATTCATTAAAGTATACAAACTCCTATCGTATAAGCTAATGCATTTGCATTAAAACTTATTATCATTCAGATGATACAAAATAACTAATTTGGGAGAACTCCATCTGAAGTTCTAATTTACATCTTGCAAGTTTCTTAGAACTTTGCGCTACATTTCAGTATAATGGTGTCTCAATTGATGTTGTTAAACTCAGATTTTTTCCTTTTTTCTGAAGGGATAAAGCTAAACTGTGGTTAAACTCATTAAGACTTGGATCTATTAGAACTTGGAGTGACCTAACACAGAAATTCTTGGTTAAGTATTATCCACCATCAAAGATTGTTATGCTTTGAAATGATATTACATCTTTTTGTCAGTTTGAAGGGGAATTAATATACGAGGCTTGGGAGCACTTTAAAGAACTTCTTGAGAAGTGGCCACATCATTCTTTGATCGATTGATTAATAATTCAAACATTTTATAATGGGTTAGTAGAACCCCCTAAATCTATTGTTGATACTGTTGCTGGTAGATCATTAATGTCAAAACTTTTTGATGAAACATATTCTTTAATTATATAAATAATTATGAATAATTTTCAAAAATTTTCTGAACAGGTAAATCCTAAAAGAATAGTCAGTGTTCATGATTCTCGCATTATTTCTTTGTTAACATCTCAAGTAGCTGCAATATCAAGAAAGTTAGATTAATTGGGAATGAATTTATCTCAAACACCTCAAGTGATTGAGGAAAATTCATTTTGGACAAATGATTGATTCCAACATTCTTACATTTAGTCTTTGAATGCAATTAAAAATAAACCTAATAACCCTTATTCTAACTATTACAACCCAGGTTGGAAAACTCACCCCAACGTTAACTGGAATAACAATTCTAGTGGAACTAACCATCAATGGGGAAACAATCAAGCAAACCCATTAGGAAACTTGAACAACCAATGTAGTACTCACTGTAGACCGATTTATCCTCCTAGATTTAATAGTAGTCAACAAATTAAAGAAAAGAAGTTTTATATAGAAGAACTCGTGTTACACATGGGTAATCAATTACAAAGTCAATGACCAACAATTAGAAATATGGAAAATCAACTAAGACAAATTGCTAATTCCTTTAACAATAGGCCTCAGGGAAGTCTTCCCAGTAATAATGAAGTTAATTCTAAAAACNAAGACCTTGCTGATGCAGGCATGCAATCACTATTGTGACCTAAACAAATATTGTGTCTGCTGCTAAGATCAGTTTTTGCCTAAGGCAATATTTTTTTCTCAAATGAATGATGGGTTATGGTGGCTCATAAGAAAATTAGCAATTAATGTTGAACTAGAACAATAATGAATATAAACTACATATCACATAATGTTTACGCCTTATATTTTATATGTAGGAGAAAATAAATGAACTTTGGAAACTGAAGACCCCAAGATCGCCACCCAAAGGACTTGTGGAACATGGGGAACACATCCTGAACCAAAATAAAGAAATCATAAAAAAAATAAAGAAAAATAAAAAACAGAGAACAAGAGGTCACATAGACACACCCCGAAGAAGAAAGGTAGGTCATGTTAAAGCTAATTTATCATTAATATTCAAAAGATAAAAACAAGTACATTTTCAAGCAAAGCATACATTACGAGTCATTAACTATAAAAAGATAAAATACGAAGGTAAGTCACTTCTGATTTTTTTTTGAATCGGAGATCTGAGTCTCTTCTCTTTTAGTTGAATTGAAAGACTCTTATGTCGTTTGTTCATGGCATTTACCACTAGGGCTATCAAAAGGGATCTTCTTATGTCGGTTCTACATCGAAGGGCTTGACAAGGCAAAAAAGTTATGTTGGTGGATTAGCTACCGCTTTCACCACTTGCCGAAACAAGACCACAAGTCGAGAAATAGAGGTTCAGGAACACTCTAGATATAGCCATCAGGTGATCCACCAGTCACTAACAAGGCCTATGAATGTTAGTCATAGTATTTTTGCAAGAAGGGGTTTCTCACTGGAAGCGACACATGAATCAGTCTCAATATCACATGTGTCATCTCTCTAGGAATAAAGTTGTTGGCATTAATATTTGATTTAAAGAGTATAGGATGTTTGCTCGAATACTATAAATCCTTGCTTGATGCATGTATTGATTCTCATAGTGTAAGACATCCATTTAAGACACTTTGACATGTATTGGAGGGTAAGCAACTCGAGTCATTCAGCTCGACTTTGGCATTTACCTGGGGAAAGACCGATTGGCATTTGTTTGTCGTGCTGTTTTGAATGGACGACAGGTTTCATTTAGACATATNTTGAATCGGAGATCTGAGTCTCTTCTCTTTTAGTTGAATTGAAAGACTCTTATGTCGTTTGTTCATGGCATCTACCACTAGGGCTATCAAAAGGGATCTTCTTATGTCGGTTCTACATCGAAGGGCTTGATAAGGCAAAAAAGTTATGTTGGTGGATTAGCTACCGCTTTCACCACTTGTCGAAACAAGACCACAAGTGGAGAAATAGAGGCTAAGGAACACTCTTAGATATAACCATCAGGTGATCCACCAGTCACAAACAAGGCCTATGAATGTTGGTCATAGTATTTTTGCAAGAAGGGGTTTCTCACTGGAAGCGACACATGAATCAGTCTCAATATCACATGTGCATCTCTCTAGGAATAAAGTTGTTGGCATTAATATTTGATTTAAAGAGTGTAGGATGTTTGCTCGAATACTATAAATTCTTGCTTGATGCATGTATTGATTCTCATAGTGTAAGACATCAATTTAAGACACTTTGACATGTATTGGAGGGTAAGCAACTCGAGTCATTCAGCTCGACTTTGGCATTTTCCTGGGCAAAGACCAATTGGCATTTGTTTGTCATGCTGTTTTGAATGGACGACGGGTTTCATTTAGACATTGACACAAATCGGGTTTGAATTGTCTCGACCGTCGATGAACTTGTTCAGATAAACTCAAATGATGAAACATATTGCACGAGCGTGTATGGAATATTGAATTTGTCATATTGCTAGGGTTTCGTGCACAAGTGGGTGACTCACAAAACGATGCATATTAATATTGAAAGGGGTTTAAAAATAAAGAATATATATATAAAGCTTTATTTTCCTCTGTTCGATCCTCTTCACTCCATGATGCCTTGGGGATCGAATCGCACCCGATCAACCCACTCGTGCGAACCGCCACCTCGTCGGCCGCCTCTTTTCGGCAGCACTCCTTGTTTTCACTCTTTTTTTCTCTTTTTTTATTTTAAAAGGAGTCGTCAGCTTGTCGATTGTTGTATACTTCCCTTATTCGAATAAATATTCCTCTCAAATCAGATCAGTGGTTTGAATGACAGATGAATCAAATAAGAATGAACATACGNGCCACCTCGCCGGTCGCCTCTTTTCGGCAGCACTCCTTGTTTTCACTCTTTTTTTTCTTTTTTATTTTAAAAGGAGTCGTCAGCTTGTCGATTTTTGTATACTTCTCTTATTCGAATAAATCTTCCTCCCAAATCAGATCAATGGTTCGAATGACAGAGGAATCAAATAAGAATGAACATACAATAAAGTGACAAACAAAATAAAAGGTAAAATGTGGAGAGCTTATGTGTGATAAACCTCACAATGATATGTTAAGAATGTTCGCCCAAACAAAATCAGACAGAGACACTTTGGATCAATTTCCGGGAAAGAGTATCTACACAAACTACTAATAACCATAGAGTCAGGTTTATGTACTTGTTTTGAGGTCAGGAGCACTCCAAAAGAAATGTGTTCTTATTAGTTAATTATATCTTGGGTGACATGCCTAAAATATGTTGTTTTTATTTGTATATTTAATGCCTATTTTANATACAATAAAGTGACAAACAAAATAAAAGGTAAAATGTGGAGAGCTTATGTGTGATAAACCTCACAATGATACGTCAAAAATGTTCGCCCAAACAAAATCAGACAGAGACACTTTGGATCAATTTCCGTGAAAGAGTATTTACACAAACTACTAATAACCAGAGAATCGAGTTTATGTACTTGTTTTGATGTCAGAAGCACTCCAAAAGAAACGTGTTCCTACTAGTTAATTACATCTTGGGTGACATGCCTAAAATATGTTGCTTTTATTTGTATATTTAATGTCTATTTTTAATGATATTGCACTTTAATGAAATATATTTTTGACTTGTTTGGTTGTAGGTACACTAAATAGAGTAAATGGAGCAAATTGAGCGAAAATGGTGTAAATTGGAGTCAAATGAAACAAAAAAAAGTTAATGTTGATTTGGAGCCTGAGCGCTTGACAACAAAGAGCATGGTGCCTATGTGTCAGGATTTGGCGCCAGCGACAGTTATCTAGAAGATTCATTGAATTTAAACAAATTTTGAAGAGACTCTTGGGATTTTGAGAGTTATATTTAAAGAGACTTATGGAGATTTAAAAGAGAAACTTTTGGGAGGAAGAAAATGGATAAGTGGATTCTTTCTAGAGAGGAGAAAGTTTTCAAGGCTTGTTGTGGATTTAAAGGAGAGGAGAACTGAGAGATATCTTCTTCACTATATATTCCAAAAAAGTTTGGAGTGAATTGTAAGGTTAGTGAGTGATTCAAAGGAACTTGAAGGATTGCTTGGGAAAGAGTTTAAGATAAGTTGTGTACTTTGCTTATTTTACTTTGTCTTGTCTTTCAAATTTTTATTTATCTATAAATCAATGTATTGTTATTTCTTCCCCATGAGATCTAAACAGTTTCCTTTGTTTTTCTCCCTACAATGAGGAATAATTAAGTGTATGAATGTAGATTAGTAGAAGTGCTTTTAAAATTTCATAAATTGTGATTATTCAAACTTTATGCTTCATTTACTTGCCAATCTGGTCTATTGATTTGTTAACGTTTTTTGTAAAATATAGTGACCCGAAATGAGCTATGTTCAAACATAGTAAGAATCACATTTACTCTAATAGATGAGAATATAGTCCTTGAGGTTAAGTGTAAATAAATAGGGAAATAAGTTCTGATGGGCGTGGAGTTGGAGATCTTAGGGTTACAGACTAGAATCCATAATTTGGTCCAAATGCTTGAAAACTAAAGCAAGATGTTAGCCCTGAGAGGAGGGGAAGTGAGAACTCTAGAGTGAGAGCTAGTATCTTCCCAGCCTAACCATGGGTTTAGGGACCAAACTCTGGATTAGTCAATGTTCTTTATAAACTTGACCGAGGGTAAATAATATAATTGCTCATATTCAGCACAATGCTTTAGTTATATTTTAAAAAAAATTTGCCACACTAATTATAAACTCATTACAAGGGGAAAGTTGTTTTATACAAATTCAAACTCTTCACACATTCTTATTTTATAGTAGAGGTAAATTTGCATTTTAAAACCTTTTTAAATAATCTTGCATTTACATTTTGCATTTGTTTTGCATACCAGCATTCCTTTAATTCTATAGGTTTAGATATTTCTCAAAAAACTTACGATCATTTCCTATATAGATTTTTCTAAAGTTAATAGTATGTTTTATTAAAATCAATTTTATAAGAGTTTTGGTTTTTCCCTGTGGGATCGATACTAGGGTTTTTAAAGAAAATCCTATATTACTTGAAATAATGTGTATACTTGCGTAGTACCCTTAGTGTGTAAATCTTTTTTATCATCTTTATATAATATTTACTTTTGCACACTAGCCGCTAAATATAAATTAGGTCAAGCTTTTGACTATATCTCTAAAATTAAATAATTGCGTAACTAAGGGTCGGGTTAAGTTCTTGGTGTCATTGCTAGGGAAACTTAGTAATGAAACGTTTTTGAGTTACCAAAATCTTAATTTTTAATTTTAAAAAAATTATAGTGTTGTTTTTATATACGTTCTTGTATTTAAAAATATAAAAAAAGAGATATATTTACTGTTTTAGTTAGTGTGTTTTGCTTGTTTTCATATTTATCTTTAAAAAGTGTATTCGTAGTGCAAAATCTGAAGGTTTAACACCTTGTGATTCTAAGTTAGAGCGAACTATTAGAAAAATTAGAAAATAAATAAATTCTTAATTTACAAGAAATGACAAGTACAATACATAATAATTTAGAAAATCAAGTTAATGACAATGTATCAAAATCATTAAGAGATTATGCTAACGATATGGTAGATGAAATTCATTAAAATATACAAACTCCTATCATATAAGCTAATGCATTTGAAGTAAAACTTATTATCATTCAGATGATACAAAATAACCAATTTGGGAGAACTCCATCTGAAGATCTAATTTACATCTTGCAAGTTTCTTAGAACTTTGCGCTACATTTCAGTATAATGGTGTCTCAATTGATGTTGTTAAACTCGGGCTTTTTCCTTTTTTCTTAAGGGATAAAGCTAAACTATGGTTAAACTCATTAAGACCTGGATCTATTAAAACTTGGAGTGACCTAGCACAGAAATTCTTTGTTAAGTATTATCCACCATCAAAGATTGTTATGCTTTGAAATAATATTACATCTTTTTGTCAGTTTGAAGGGGAATTAATATACGAGGCTTGGGAGCACTTTAAAGAACTTCTTGAGAAGTGCCCACATCATTTTTTAATCGATTGGTTAATAATTCAAACATTTTATAATGGGTTAGTAGAACCTCTGAAATCTATTATTGATACTGTTGCTCGCGGATCATTAATGTCAAAACTTTTTGATGAAACATATTCTTTAATTATATAAATAATTATGAATAATTTTCAAAGGTTTTCTGAACGGGTAAATCCTAAAAGAATAGTCAGTGTTCATGATTCTCGTATTATTTCTTTGTTAACATCTCAAGTAGCTGCAATATCAAGAAAATTAGATCAATTGGGAATGAATTTATCTCAAACACCTCAAGTGATTGAGGAAAATTCATTTTAGACAAATGATTGATTCCAACATTCTTACATTTGAGTCTTTGAATTCAATTAAAAATAAACCTAATAACCCTTATTCTAACTATTACAACCCAGGTTGGAAAACCCACCCCAACGTTAACTGGAATAACAATTCTGGTGGAACTGACCATCAATAGGGAAACAATCAAACAAACCCATTAGGAAACTTGAACAACCAATGTAGTACTCACTGTAGACCGGTTTATCCTCCTAGATTTAATAGTAGTCAACAAATTAAAGAAAAGAAGTTTTATATAGAAGAACTCGTGTTACACATGGGTAATCAATTACAAAGTCAATGATCAACAATTAGAAATATGGAAAATCAACTAAGACAAATTGCTAATTCCTTTAGCAATAGGCCTCAGGGAAGTCTTCCCAGTAATAATGAAGTTAATTCTAAAAATCAGAACAAAGAACAAGTTAAAGTTGTCCAATTAAGAAGTGGAAGAGAATTGGAGACGAGAGTTCAAAAAGAGAATGAAGTTGAGAAAGAGAGAAAAGAAATTGAAAAGTCTGACGAATATATTCCTCAAGACCTAGAAAAACCTATTTCTCAAATGAAGTTCAATTTAGAATGACAACCACCTCCATTTTCTCAGAGACTCCGACAACATAAATTGGATAAATAATTTTTAAAGTTTCTGGAAATATTTAAGAAGTTAACTATTAATATTCTATTTGCTGAAGCTCTGGAATAGATGCCGGGCCATGCAAATTTCATGAAGGATATTCTTAATAAGAATAGTAAGTTTATAAATAATGAGACTGGTTCCCCTAAGTGAAGAGTGTAACACAACAATTTAAAAGAAATTTCCTCAAAAACTAAAAGATCCTGGTACCTTTACTATTTCATGTGCAATAAAAGATAGATTTTATGGGAAAATTTAATGTGATTTAGGGGTTAACATCAACCTTATGCCTCTCTCTTTTTCAAATGTTAGGCTTAGGAGAGATTTCTCCCACTTCTGTAACTCTTCAGTTAGCTGATAGATCAATTACTTACATGAAGGGGATTATGAAAGATGTGCTAGTAAAGGTAGATAAATTTATCTTTCATGTTGATTTTATTCTATTAGATATGAAGGAATATAAATAAATCACACTCATTAACGGCACATAAATATAAAAATATAAAATTTCGAGGTAAAATTTAATCACAAACAATTAAAAATGAAGCAAAAATTGTAAAGAAAAAGGATAACTCATTAACTCATTACCATCCATGTTTGCATCATCACCATAAAAAAATAGTAAGTTCAAATAGTTACAAACATCATAATCGTTAAATACAAATAAAAAGGCAAAAAGATCGTAAATATGCATGCAAAGTTAAGAATAAAAAAGAAATAAACTTTGATCTTTTACGACGTCCAAACTACTTATTCCAGATTCAAGGAGATGCTACATAACAATCACCCACCAGAAAAAAAAAACTATTTTAATTGGTTCAATTCATGACACTGTTGGAAGAGAGAGACCATCAAGGTTGCCACTAAGCTTGCCTCCAAGTTGGCAACCTGTTCTTTTTTCCTTCAGATCAACAATGATTTCATTGGCCTTTATATATGTAATCCCCCACATTCTGCTAGTTTGCTAACGTCACAACTAGCTATTCACTCAGGTCACCTCATAGTGTGTGATCGCTTGCTTCTTGCCCATGTGAAGTGCGTTATGAGAACCTCGTTGGGAACCAAAGTATGGGTTGGGGCATCGCGTCCTTCAAGCGTCTAAAAAGGGGAGACCACTGCAACCTACAAACATCATGGTTTCCTCAAGAGTGATTTTGCTTTTCTTTAGGACCTTGCATGCCATCCTCAATGTGCATCCCTGCAAGGAGTAATAGATCATACTTGATGAGGAGGAAGAAAACATAGTCATATCAAGGGAAGCTAAATTAGCTTTTGGAAACAGATCAGCATTGAGCTATTCCTCGATCTTCTCTTTCTAATTGTGTCCTTCAAAACACTTGACTCTCCATTTCCATGAAGGCCATATGAAGCAATCGCTTGGTCAATTCTCTTACTAATGCATCTACACTCAAGAAATATAAGATGATAGCATGAAACCTCACGTGTTTCCCTATGAACAAGTGAAATTTATTCTCACACTCCAAAAGGTATTGTTCGTACCACTTGAGCTAAGTTCAGGGAGCATCACAAAGCTAGATCCCTTCAGTCTACTCAATAGATTAGAAGAATTGAACTCCCACTGTGTCTTTTAAATCAATAAGAATATGTGTTAGCATAAGACATTCAGATAGACTTCCACTGCAACACCCAAAGAAGTCTCCTCTATGTCGCTTAAAGCAAGCCCTAGGGTAGAGGCTCCCTTAGCAGGATAATCCGAGGGAGCCCCTCCCTTAATGACATCTTGATCTCCAATTTTTCTGCTTTTATTTTTCAAATATTCTTCTTCCCACTTAGATCATCATTTATCTTTTTTTTAAATGACCATATGCTTCACTACTCATCACTAGACAAGAACCACTCATTTTTCTACATAGTAGAATTTTTCTACATAGTAGACCCATTTAGACAACCTGTTGGATTGACTTACCTATTTTAGTCTCTTCACCAAGAGCTGAATTGTCAACTGTCAAGTTCCCAAGAGGCAAGAATGGCGCCTTTGATCAGTCCACTGAGTTTGCCTAGCTAGTGGTTCAAAGGATTGACAAAAGACCAAAATAAAGATCAATGTTGAAAGGCTAGCACATGTCATTAACTATTTATGAGATATATAACGCCCATGTTGTCATCTTACTTAGGCATATCATGCACATATATTGCACCATACAATAACTGATTTATTATTATTTTTTCTCACTATAAATAATCTCTCGAAAGAGGGGGGAGGTCATCTAAGGTAATAGAAATAGATGCGTACTTCTATTTTTCTCTTTTCTTTTATCATGTCTCTCACCCTTTCTTCTTACAAAAATGAAGTGTCATGTTTAAAGAACATACATTTCGTTCTTCTGCAAAAAATTCTCTTTTTTATAAGGCCATGAGCATCTTAGCTGATTCTTTAAAATGAATAATTTTATACTTTTAGGGTCTGTTTTGGGCAGTTGTAGCTTATCTAGCTTCTGCTGATAAGCAGTTTATCCTGATAATCTGCTGATGAGCAGCTGATCCAGATAAGTTGTCTGCTGTTTGGTTGACGCTTATGGAAAACAACTGATCCTGGAAAATTGACCATCCTGCCCCTATTCTGAATAAGCAGTTTAACTGTTTGGTTAGTGCGTTTTGTAAACAACTTATTTAAAATTTTTTTTAATTAAATGAATAATCTGTGCAGCAGAATCTGTTCTTTTCTTAACAAAATTAATTATCACTGTTCAGAAAAGAAAATACCAAAAAGTTGATTTATATTAATATAACTAAAACATATCCGATCACGTCAAACGAATATGTTACACATATAAAAGTCAAACGCACCTGCACATACTACTACAAAGTATAATAAGAGCCCATAAAAAAGAAAAAAATAACATGTTAAAATGATAAGTAGAAATATGATAATGTTAACTTTATAATGTAGCAACATATCACGGCCGATGCCACCTCCATCTGACACTCCAGAACCCTGAGCAAACCTGTCCGACTGCAATATCGTAGAAACGAAAGAACTCGAACCACATGTGGCGTTCTCCCGTTGTGGTATTATTGAACTCTTAGGGGTTGTTTCTAATTGGGAGCACGTAGAAATAGTTCCACTGTCGGCCACCTGAAGAATTTGCAGTCGTCCAGTCCTTGTCCCCACCGTGGGCACCTGTAGAATTGTCGCCCGTAACTATGTGTCTGTCGTGAAGTGAAAAGCAATGACGGTAGCCCACATTGGCACATCATTTGCCCTGATTTACCTGAATATTTCGAGCTCATTATCCTGCAATTATATAAAATGCATTGATCAGTAAAAAAACTGAAGTTAATAAAAAATGGAAGTTTTACTCAAATACATAAAAAGCGTTGATCAGTCAAAAACTGGAGTGTCACTTTGGATGTGATGTGAAAGATTTGGGCAGTATAAATGTAATAAAGCAGATTTTGGATGTTAGATATTCAAATAAATAAGAATTGGGTCGTATGTGTGCAAATGCCCCTTCTAAAATTTACCTGTATCCAAAAACCAACCATAGTAGAGCAGCAATTTGAAGAACAAATCCAAAGGAGACAATTACTGTGCAGAGAAGAGACTAGAAGCATACCAACCGGCGAACAGAGAACTGTGCACCGATAAAGAGGAAACAAACAATAATTTTTACATATCTAACACCTAAACTTTAATTTTTACATATATGACACCTTACCTATGCATGAAAAGATGTAATGTTACATTTAAAAGTAAAAATAGTTTTGTTTTTGAGGTATGTATGTAGATGCCACCATGATAAATTACACGTGACAATACGACATATACGAAGATTGATTAGATTAGAAAAGAAAAAACCAATNAACTACGCAAGGAAAAACCTATATAGAATGATAAATTACACGCGACAATACGGCATATACGAAGATTGATTAGATTAGAAAAGAAAGAACCACCAATTATCATAAATAAGTATAAAAAATATTAGCATAGTAATATTTATCTATTATTTAATTAATTTAATTCAAAACGAGCCAAATATGATCGAACAAAAGTTCGGTCGTTTTCACCTCGTTTATAAATCAAGCTAAACAAAATTATTTGCGCGTTTCTCATTTGTTTAACGAACGATGTAACTTTCAAACGGTATCATAAATCACAAGATAGTGAACCCAAATTTTCTTAAAATCAATATAGAAACAAAGCTTCCGCCTCAAACTAAAAACTATTACAGAAGCTTTGCCATGAACATATGTTCAGAACAATGTGTCAACTGGAGAACAAATATATTCAGAACAATGTGCCAACTGGAGAACATATACTCCTACGAACGCGAAGATCACAACAAAACATAGACTCCAACGATAAATGTAACTACAAAAACAAAGTTATGCAAAATTATGCAAAGATAAATGAGGCTCACATGTATTACAAGAAAATGATGTGTTTTGACGAGAGGAACACATCAGTACATTGAAACTACAAAAACAAAGTTATGCAAAATTATGCAAAATTNAGCCAAATATGATCGAACAAAAGTTCGGTCGTTTTCACCTCGTTTATAAATCAAGCTAAACAAAATTATTTGTGCGTTTCTCATTTGTTTAACGAACGATGTAACTTTCAAACGGTATCATAAATCACAAGATAGTGAACCCAAATTTTCTTGAAAGCAAAATAGAAACAAAGCTTCCGCCTCAAACTAAAAACTATTACAGAAGCTTGCCATGAACATATGTTTAGAACAATGTGTCAACTGGAGAACAAATATGTTCAGAACAATGTGCCAACTGGAGAACATATACTCCTACAAATGCGAAGATCACAACAAAACATAGACTCCAACGATAAATGTAACTACAAAAACAAAGTTATGCAAAATTATGCAAAGATAAATGAGACTCACATTTATCACAAGAAAATGATATGTGTATATGCACCATAACCCCTTTATAAAGGTAGTAGCAGTTTTAAATACAAAATTCAGACTAAATATAGACAAAATACCAAATTGAGACTAAATACAGACAAAATACAAAATTCAGACTTACATTCAGACTAAATACAAAATTTGATGATGTATAAACTAAACACAAAGTGTAGTAGAGGTTTTCTTTGCATTATTACATGTTCCCATAAGTAAGAATATAAACAGTAGCTGCCTTTCAAATATAAATAAACGTATTTAGATGCTAAATTGATAAAAACAGAATTTAGTAGCTGCCTTTCCAAAAAAAAAATGTAAATACCTGTTTTGTTTTGACGAGAGGAACACATCAGCACATTGAAACTCAGAACTCAAATAAAACCAAAAAAATGAAAATTTACATAACTATTCCTCTGAAGCTACATGCATTTCGGACATAAGTGGAAATTTGATCTCCATTTCATCCACACTTCCTAACAACCAACACCATGCAAAACCAAATCCCAATATTTCAGCACCAAAATGTTAGGAACTTCAATTTTGACATGTATACTACATTTTTTTATGCATAAAAAAGATGAATTTTACTTTTCCAAAGTATTGACTGGATAAAAATTATAAAGAAACAAAAAAAAAATGGCAGGGGGATGGAATATATATCTTGATGGATAAGAGAAGTTCATCAGTATAAGAGAGCATTCAATTTTCCCTACCATCACTATCTAGTTAGAGAGAAAAGGTAACAAGCTCAAGCTTAAGTAATATATCATTATCATTAGCTTTATCCCAACTATTTGAGATCAGTGATATACATTCTCATTTTTCATTCATTCATGTTGAGTATTGTATGAGGAGCTTGAAAGATCCTTAGCGAATCATTTTGAAATAATGGTACAATTATGCATAGTTCCACAATTATATATAATAATAGAGATAATGATACATAATGCATAGTTCTAATGAATTTAACAAATATTTAACACAACATATTTTGGAAAACTAAAGCCTGCATTCTAAGCATGTTATATGCTGCTAACCACAAAATCACTGCTTCAGAAAAACATTGAAAATTCAACTCCCTATATGCATTTAAACAATTTTGAACGCGTGTTGAATTGAAATTACACACAAATGCTGTGACAAACCTGAAACCGATACTGCTGTGACAAACCAAAGTAAAAACCGTTACACACAAACTAACAAAACATGAGAACATGTATTTTATGTCTTTGCTGATATCATGACCGACTGATATCATCTGCTATTTGTTCTCGTAAAGTCGTCATCTCTGATGCACCTTCACCCTCTCGAGTGCATGCATCTTCTGAACCAAACTCTTCATGTATTGAACGTCCCACATGATATTCAAATGCTTCAGGTGGGGTTTGAACTGAATCATCTTCTAAAATGACAAACTCTGTATCCGATCTGGAAGGGTGGCGTAAGATGAAATTGTGTAGCGTCATTGTGACAACAACTATTTGTACTTGCTTTGGAAAAGGGTATGACGACATATACCGTAATATGACCCACTTCTTCTTCCACACTCCGAACGCTCTTTCAATTACGCCGCGCAATGAAGAGTGTCTTTTGTAAAAGCCTCTTTTTTGCCTCGTGCGACACCACTAGATCTTTCAAAATCAGGAATGTGGTACTTCGTATCTGGATAGGGCTTTAGATATCCCCTTTGCAATGGATATCCAGCATCAACCAAATAGTATTTACCCAAAGGTGGATATGGAAATCCATGTCTGAAGTTTCTGGTAGTGAACTTGAAAACACGACTATCATGAGCGCTTCCTTCCCATCCAGCCATCGTGAACGCAACTTTTTCTTCACTAGATAATCGTGCATCGACGTGTGTCCCATCAATAGCTCCAATACAATCATGGAGTTACAGCTAGAGAGTTTTTTAAACTGTAATGTAATAAAAGTAGAAAGATAAATGTTATGGTAATAGACAGACCTTAAAAAATGGCATGTATCGAAGGTCATTTGTAATTTGTGAAGGAATTGAATGGAACGTTGGATCCTCGGACTTCATTACCTTCTGGGCCAAACTCAGAAGAGAGTTCAAACCGACTAAGAAATATCGGCTGATGGTTTCAGATGAATGTTGGAAACGCTCCATACCCCCTCTTATTGATTCATTTTGAGATAAGATGTATAGAGTTATTGCAACCACTTCCCTTGGGGGTTGTTCTTGCAGAGCCGTGAAACCCATGATTGATCCGGAGTTCATTTAGAATGTCATGAAATATTTTTTTGTGTCATACGGAACATATTAAAGAACCATGTTGGATGACCCCGTAATAACTCACCAACCCATCTGTCTCCTACTTGAGTTGAAGTCATACATGGGTTTCAGTCAACGTGTTTGAGATAATAGTAATACAATAAGGTAAGAGTAAATGCGACTGTCCGTATGTGGTGGATATCTTCTTCATCCATACTATAAAATAATTAAAAGGAAAATGAATTAACTTTAGTAATAAGAACAAAATTATGCTATGAAAAATAAANGTTTCGGTCAACGTGTTTGAGATAGTAATAATACAATAAGGTAAGGGTAAATGCGACTGTGCGTATGTGGTGTTTATCTTCTTCATCCATACTACAAAATAATAAAAAGGAAAATGAATTAACTTTAGTAATAAAAACAAAAATATGCTATGAAAAAAAAGTAGAACACATGAACTTTGGGCAAAATAAAAATAATATATAATAAAATTGGCCACATAGAAAGAACAACCACATAAAAAGGTGAACTGTCCAAAACATCCACGAAGGAGATTAAAAAAGTCTGCATAACATAAACATAACATAGAACAATAGAAATTAAAGTTCATCAATAACTCAAATATTCAGACGTCCATAACAGATCGCAAGTATTTCACTCGGTATTTCAGTTCCAACTTCATAAAAAAACTGTCTGATGGTTGGATCTCGTAAAACCTTCACGTATTGAATGTAGTCATCATTGTCTGCCTTAACATCAGAATATGTATTAAGGACCTGAAGACACTCATCAATTGAGCTGTCCTGCGAAGAAGAAGACCGAGCTTTACAGGTTTCAACAAGTGCATCAATAGTGCCTTTAATGAAAGCAACCTCTTTGTTCTTCTTTTCTACCCTGGAACGCTTGGGCACACTCGTGGATTGAACATCTGTGTGAACATGACTAGGGCGGTCTCCTGAATCACCTATTTGCACGGTATCCATCTCTTGGGCTGAGCTGCTCAACCTTATATCATTTGGGGTGAACGCATGAGTGTCTGTAGCGACAACCCCAGTGAACATTCCATCTAGTTTTTCCTCCATTACTGGATCAATGCCAACGAATTTAATTTTTTTTGCTGACGACACTGCCTGATATAGATAACAAATGTGCATTAATAAAATAGTGTCAGGTCAATGCGAAATTATATTAAACATAAAATAAAAAGAGTAAATTATGCACCTGTAGTTTTTCAGCCCACCATTCTTCTGGTGCATCTATTGTGCGCTTAACTGGATCCCAGCCCATTCCCGTTGATCCCCTTTTTAGTTCTTTCCATAGTTTCCAATCCTTTTTTAAGTGGTCCCATTTGTTCTTCATTTTCATTCAATCGTAATCTCTTACAGTCATTTCTTTGAATTTAACCAAGATATTTCGCCACTCTTCTTTGTTAAAAAATGTTGTGGGTCTATTTCCCACCTCAACCTCCCTTACACATAAATCACAAAAGGACATAATAACTTCTCTATCCCACATGGCTGATGTTCCAGCCTCTTTAGCTTTACTCATTGAGTTCTGTCAGATTAATGGATAAGCACAAAATGTTTCTTTTCAAGGCAAATAAATTACAAAACAAAAGAACAATTTCTATATCAACCCTCTAACAAATCACAAAACAAAGGATAGATTACTCGCATCTTCATCTTTGTGCCGCCGTAAAGATTAGACATTGGAAACAAATCATGACAAAGATTACTAAAAAATAGGATAAACTTTGGAAGAAAAAAAGAACTTTTGTAAAGATTGTCAAACTGTACATTCATATAAAAGAGGAACTACCACATAACACTCTATCATGTAAAAAAAAACTATAAAATGAATATCTAAGAATTATTGAGTTGAGATTTATTTATTTAGTGGAAGAAAAAATATCATATAATAAAGAAGATTTTTACTCACAAATGATATTTCATTTAGGAGCATTTGCATGCATCCCACCCAACTCCTTTGTATTTACATATCTAATACCTGAATTTTATGTTTTAAATTAATATCACCTAACTTTTTCATACCATATCAAAAATAAGGGGGAGTAAAGAAACATTAACATTTTCTTATATACAAACTATTTTAGTGTTTATATGATATTACAAAGTAGTTTCTATTTTTAGTTAGTGGACCAAATAACATTTATCTATATACTAACTTGTCCTAGCTCATGAACAATTTTCTTTTTTCCTATCTCATTGGTGCTTTGAGGGATATGAGTTTTTATGTTTTTGCTTTTCATGAGAAGTTTAAATTCATGTTAAAAGAAAAAGTGTTCCTAAAGAATATTTTAAAGTTCACACACAACAAGAAACTAGACAGAAACAATCTAAAAAAATTTCTAATATCGAAGACTCGAAAGTCAAAGTTTTTGCAATTATTAAATTCTTTTGTTCAACCAGCTACTTGATGCAGATTTTTGGATTTTCCCCATCAGCAAAACTAGAAGTTGTGTAATATATGATTCCTTTGTGCCAAATTATGTATTAATAATCACAACAGTAATCATATAAAACCTTTTAAAAGGAACCTTCGATGATATAATTTTTTGGGTTAAATAACTTATAATTTTGTTTCTTTATAATTTTAGACATGATAGCAGTTAGAGAAGTAATAGACCATTTTTTTGATAAAAAAGCTTCTTGATATAACAAATTTATACATACAATTCATCTTTTTATATGGAAAACTTAAATCATCTTCATGGCATCTAAGCGATCTAACAAAATATTAAGAAAACGAAGAAGATATATCTGTAGCGAGGAAAACCAAAGAAGACTACAGAAAAAACTAAGTAGGTGGAGAATGAGTGAAGCCCGAAGAACCACTTCGAGAAAGAAGCAGATTTGTGGATGGTTCCCCGCTGCTGGACTCCGACGATGGATTCTCCGCTCCTCAATCCGGCGTCGAATGGCAAGCTTATGGGAGCGAGCGGCAAGGGCTGGATCCGGCGTCGGACGACTTGCTGACGGGAGCGAGAGGCTAGGGTTGCTGGATTGAGGCTCGAACGGGCTGGTGACGGGAGAACAGCTGCGATCCGGGCGAAGCTCCTTAGCCGGGGCTCTCAAAAGAGACGAGAGCGAGAAGCTAGGGTCACGGGAGAGGCGAATGAAAAAAGCAAGGTCACAGGCGTAAATTGAAATTGGAAAACGCGGACCGCGGGGGTCAGCCCGCAGTCCGCGTCTTTTACAATTTCGGAAACACAAGTTTCAATAATCTGGCGATAAGTGAGTACCAAACAGTGAGACGGTGTTTTCAAAATGCCGCCTACACTTATAAACTGTCCCAAACGGATCCTTAATCACTATATTCTAAATACAAGCACGAAGTGTACAAATTTTCCTACCAAAGCAGGTCACGTTGCATCACTTCAAATTTCAATCTTAAGCCTCGCACGTGTAATCCTGCATGCCTTTCTAAATGCCCAAATCCCACTTGTGTCGCCCAATTTGTTTCCCTCAAATCCCTCTCTTCAGNCGTGTAATCCTGCATGCCTTTCTAAATGCCCAAATCCCACTTGTGTCGCCCAATTTGTTTCCCTCAAATCCCCCTCTTCAGCATCCAGGCCCTCCCCGTTCCCCTCTCCAACCAGCTCTAGGCTAGCCAACCATGGATGAACGGCAGACCGGGCGACGACAAGCGGCGATTTCTCACGATTTAACCGGGCGCAGTGGCATTGCGCTTCTCAGATGGATCCAGGATCACGCGCCGAACTCGAGCCAGGTTGTGGGTTTCCTTTCTCTGGTCATCTCCGCTGCTATTCTTCTCATCCTAACTGGGTTGACGGTGAGTGGAGCTACGCTGGGTCTTATCGTGTTCGGGCCGTTGTTGTTAATCACGAGCCCAGTGTGGGTTCCAGTGGGTGCAGTGGCTTTTGTGCTGCTTGCCGGAGCCGCGTCGGTTGTCAGTGCTGCTGTTGCTTCGGCTGCTGTAGCGACGTGGCTGTACCGGTACTTCACAGGTCGGCACCCGGTTGGGTCGGATGGGATCGATTTCGCGCGGAGTCGAATCGCCGACACGGCAATCCATGTGAAGGATTACGCTCGGGGGTGTGGTGGGTATTTTCAGAGCCGCATCAAGGATGCTGCTCCTGGGGCATAGGTGTGGTCGTCGGCTTGCATGCTGGTTTGTGTACTTATGGTAGGTATCTGTCTGGTTGTTGGATTCTTGCTACCCTTTTGTCCTTGTTTTATGTATTTTTTTCTTTTTTTTTTGGTGGTGTAGAGGTAATTGAGCTTTCTTTTTAATGCCTGCGTTAATGCAGCATAAATAATTAAGTGCAGCTATGTACGCAGCCCTACTTGCGTACTAGGGCAGAGGTTCTTAGCTGGAACCTAATATTTACTTGTTACTGTGAAGGCTANTTTTGGTGGTGTAGAGGTAATTGAGCTTTCTTTTTAATGCCTGCGTTAATGCAGCATAAATAATTAAGTGCAACTATGTACGCAGCCCTATTTGCGTACTCGGGCAGAGGTTCTTAGCTGGAACCTAATATTTACTTGTTACTGCGAAGGCTGGAATGTGGATATGGTTCTAAGGTTCTTGTCTTTATATGCGATGTGTTAATAAATTAGTTTTAAATGATGCAGAGAACTGCAGAAGTTGCATTCATGTTGTATGTGGTGAATTTTAATTAGCTCGAAGTTGCTTTGTAACTTATTGTCATATATTTAGAAATTAGAATCTTTTACTTATGCTAGATGATCTTAAGAGAGAAAATTNTACCTGTATCCAAAAACCAACCATAGTAGAGCAGCAATTTGAAGAACAAATCCAAAGGAGACAATTACTGTGACAGAGAAGAGACTAGAAGCATACCAACCGGCGAACAGAGAACTGTGCACCAGTAAAGAGGAAACAAACAGTAATTTTTACATATCTAACACCTAAACTTTAATTTTTACATATATGACACCANGTAGGTGGAGAATGAGTGAAGCCCGAAGAACCACTTCGAGAAAGAAGCAGATCTGTGGATGGTTCCCCGCTGACGGACTCCGACGATGGATTCTCCGCTGCTCAATTCGGCGTCCAATTGCAAGCTTATGGGAGCGAGCAACCAGGGCTGGATCCGGCGTCGGACNTTTTGACTTATTTAATGATGACCCAACACATTTATTAATTACATTGTAGTCCCAAAATTAATCCAACACTAACATCTAGGTCACAACGGGTTTAAGCCTAACAATAAAATACTCTGGTGAAAAAAAATGATAATTTTATAATACGAAAGCAATGCATACTATTGAAACAATGAAGACAAACATGGTGTAAAAACTTTTACTACATACAATTTTGCTAATAGATTATACAAAATCATTAAAAAAAAAAAGAAAATTGAACTTAACAACTTGTAATCTATTTAATTTTTTAAAGTAAACTTAACCTAAGGGAAGAACTAGACATAGGGTATAATCAAGGTAATGAATACTGGATTTAACCTGAGATAAAATTTAAAAAAATTAAAAAATATAGTACAAAAGATCTAACCCCTCCTACATTTCAAACAAATCTGTCAAATTTATAAATCTAGCAAGAGAATAATAAGGGTCTGTTTGGGGCAGCTTGTGCGTTTCAGGATAAGCTGCTTATCCTGAAACATGGCCCGCGGGCTGACCACGGGAGTCGACCCGCGGTTTGTGCTTAATGTAAAAACTCAGATGCAGTTTCAGATAAGCTGGCGAAACGCGCGAACCAAACAGTACTGCGACGTTTTGAAAACGCCGCCCGCACTTATAAGCTGCCCCAAATGGACTCGGTCTAAATACATATATAGTGTGAGATAGATTAATTACAAATACATTTTAATATATTTGCGCTAGAAACTCTACAATTTTTCACAATTTTCAAACCCACAAAACATAAAATTTAATGGATGAAATCTAAAATTGATATTCTTAAAAGATAGTGGAGGAGTACTACATTTTATTCTATAAATAAATAAAAAGGTTTAATCATTTTAAAAATATTTGGAGGCATTATAACCGATGGAGCAACACTCTTCATTCTAAAACAGGAGCGTTCCCGTGAAATAAATTCAAGATAACGTTAGAAAAATCTATTTTATCGAATTAAAGAAAAAATAATCATCGACATTCCCAAAACTCGAACAAAAGTAAAAAATCTCTTACGGAGTCTTAGGGTCTGTTTGTGGCAGCTGTAACTTATCCAGCTTCTGCTGATAAGCAGCTTATCCTGATAATCTGCTGATGAGCAGCTGATCCGGATAAGATGTCTGCTGTTTGGTTGACGCTTATGAAAAACAGTTGATCCTGGAAAATTGATCATTCTGCCACTATTCTGAATAAGCAGTTTAGTTGTTTGGTTAGTGCGTTTTGTAAACAACTTATTTGAATTTTTTTTTATTAAATGAATAATCTGTGCAGCAGAATCTGTTCTTTTCTTAACAAAATTAATTATCACTGTTCAGAAAAGAAAATACTAAAAAGTTGATTTATATTCATATAACTAAAACATATCTGATCACATCAAACGAATATGTTACACATACAAAAGTCAAACGCACCTGCACATTCTACTACAAAGTATAATAAGAGCCCATAAAAAAGAAAAAATAACATGTTAAAATGATAAGTAGAAATATGATAATGTTAACTTTATAATGTAGCAGCATATCACGGCCCATGCCACCTGCATCTGACACTCCAGAACCCTGAGCAAACCTGTCCGACTGCAATATCGTAGAAACAGAAGAACTCGAACCACATGTGGCATTCTCCCGTTGTGGTATTATTGAACTCTTAAGGGTTGTGTCCAATTGGGAGCACATTGAAATAGTTCCACTGTCGGCCCACCTGAAGAATTTGCAGTCGTCCGGTCCTTGTCCCCACCGCAGGCACCTGTAGAATTGTCGCCCGTAACTATGTGTCTGTCGTGATGTGAAAAGCAATGATGGTAGCCCACATCGGCACATCATTTGCCCTANACGGCTGCGATCCGGGCGAAGCTCCTTAGCCGGGGCTCTCAACAGAGACGAGAGCGAGAGCGAGAAGCTAGGGTCACGGGAGAGGCGAAGGAAAAAAAGCAAGGTCACGGGCGTAATTTGAAATTGGAAAACGCGGACCGCAGGGGTCAGCCCGCGGTCCGCGTATTTTACAATTTCGGAAACGCAATTTTCAATAATCTGGCGATAAGTGGGTACCAAACAGTGAGGCGGCGTTTTGAAAACGCCGCTCGCACTTATAAGTTGTCCCAAATGGGCCCTTAATCGCACTACGTGGGGTCGGCTACATGAATCCTTTTTCTCCATTGCGTCCTATTTAGTGTCATATTTTCATTTAGTTCTAATAAATTAAGATCATTTTTAATACAATAAGCCCAAGTTTTCCTAGGTCTACCTCTGCCTTTCTTAACACAAGTCGAATCTAAAACATCTACTCTCCTAATCGGATCATCTAATGGTCGACGTTTAATATGACCAAACCATCTAAGACGACTTTCTCTAATTTT
>JXCR01095802.1:19310-46310 GCA_002079205.1 Phalaenopsis hybrid cultivar | reverse complement strand
TAATGCGACGGTAGAAATGATACGTTTTATTATTATTCACGATATTAAAATCACTAAGGTCGATCGAATTATCAGAAACTTCATTAAAAAGTTTATCAAAGTAACTCACCCACCTATGTTGAATATATTTTTCCCAACAAGAGGGAAAAATAGAGAATAGCCTTTCAAGCATGAATTTATTCAAAAAAAAAAAAATCCAAATCATACTCAACAAGATGGGAAAAACATGGCCATCAAATCCAAATCCGTTAGAGCCTTATATTCCCAGGTATTAGAACTAATATATGTCCCAAACTGCAGCAAGTAATAGGAACGAATAAGCATAAACAAGCTTCTAATGCCACATGTTATTTAGCATTGAAACTAATTCCAACCTCCATTTGAACAAAATATGTATACGAAAAGCTTTAACATTGTAATTTTTTTTAGCATGCGTTCCATAAAATAATAAAAAAAAAAAACTAAAACTTTTCAAAAAGAAACCTCATTCATCATATATCTCGAGCAGAGAAAGAAAAGAAGACAACCATATCATGCCCCATTTTACTATTTCTAAAAAACTATTAATGCTTAAATCTCAAAACAAGTCCAAATCTTGCTTCAACATGCTTCAACATGCTTCAACAGAGAAGAAGTATTTTTAATTTTTGATGCAATCCAAATGATGTAGATTAGATGTGAGAAGAGAAATACCTCTTTTGTAGATTTAAAGCCAAACTTCAACACAATTGAAGAAAAATGCGCCCACAGAAACTTCTCCCAAATCCTTCGAACAAGCAGTAATTAGCGAAACACCCCACCAGCATTCCCTCTTTTCTCAGAAAATTTTCAACAACCCTCAGGCCGCAGAGGATGAAAAGAACAAGTAAGAATGAAATTAGAGGAGATTTTGGCAGCACCTTCCCACCCTCAGAAATTTCGGCCAACCTTGGTAGAACAGAATCAAGCAAGACTATCGAGCCAACTCGCTTGAGATTCTCCTAAAAGAAGAGTAACAGACAAAAGAAGAAGAGGCCACCGAACTCCCGAACACTCAGCATGCAAGAAACGAAAACTCCAAAGCCAGCCTCACCTTCTCTCAGAAATTTATTTTTTAACAACCTCCTATACACTAATCCCTGATGTTTTTTCCATAGACAGAGAAAAGAAAATAGCCACCTACCAGCCACCCTAGCCAACTAATCGAGCGGGAGGAAGGAATCGACACCATAAATGAGGAGAACGTATAGCCTCGAGAAGGAGAAGGGTCGACCAGGTGGAATTTCACGGTTGGAGGGCCGCTTGGTCGAGCAGAGCTCGAGGAGACGAGCCGCGAACGCTGGGGAAGAAGACTGTCGCGTGGATCTGCCGTGGAGCTAGGGCACGGGCGAGGAGCGGGATGAGCCGCGGGATCGAGTCGCTCGAACGAAGGTTTAGACGTGCGGGTGGAGCTGTAAATAAGGCTTAATGTTTTAATTTTAATAATTTAAGTGATAACATATAAAAATAATTTAGTATTTCTTAAAAAATATAATTAAATTCGTATTTTTATTTGTGCATCACAACACAACAAAAATGAGTGCAATTTTAGGTAATTTTGGCGTCCTAGACGCGTTGACACGGTCCGTTTCGCCACCGGAAGTCGTTTTGATGAATTCATCAATTTGCGTGTCAATTTTCTCGTGTCGAAAATATGACAATAGATGTGTCATTTCCTACTAAAATTGGTGTTCCGGATGCGCTGACACAGTCCATTTTGTCGTTAGAGGTCGTCCGGAGAAGTTCACATTTTCACCCGTCCTTTAAACTCAATTGAAGTCCAACATCGTGCAATTTTATAAATTTTGTGCATTTGGTGAGTGTATGTGACGATAAAGTCCTGACGAGGTTTTCCTAGGGCTTGAAATCCTATTGGGAAATTCTCCCTGAGTCTCCACACAATAGCCCTTAATCGCTCGTCCATAAGACGATGGTTTTGAGACCATAAATGCTATACATCATAGGAAAATAAGAAATGACTGAAATTTCTAAAAAGGGTGGGTCCCAATTCTAGTTTTCTAAGATAGTCAATAGAAACCCCTAGAGCTAGATCCTAGGATCCTAAGGAAAGGAGTAATGACCTAAAAAATGAGGCAACAGGGCTTTGCGTTTTCCAATTTATAATCAATCTAGTAAGCTCACTTAGGCAACCATAATCCCTATTTAGCAATTTTGAGGCAGGATTCCAATACAGGCAACGCGGGAACGTGGAGAGGAGAAGAAACGCAGAGCTTTACGCGGTTACGCGGTTTACGCGGTTCAACCGAAAAGGAAAGAAGCGGGAGATCAGACGTGCAACAGAGATTAAGGAAAGTTATTAAACTTAATTTTCGGTTTAATAACTTGCCTAAGCCGCAGTGGATATGGCTCCACTTTCTCAACAAGCTTGGCATGGCAAAATTTGGTTATTTGATGGCTAAATCCATACAGAGTATCTGTTTTTTTTAATTAAAATAATAGTATGAATTTAGTCTTCAAAGTCAAATTTTGTTTTAAAATGCTATGCTATGGAATGCAATTTTTTGTTTGTACATGACTCCTTAATGCCGTAGATGCTAAGCTTCTGAAATGAATCATTTAAGGAGTTATGTGAACTGAGTTCATTTCCTTCTTTTGAAGTTAGTTAACTTTATTATTTGGGAAATTTACATACATGCCTCACTTTTTTTTTTTAATGTATTTACATATCTATGACCTCATGTTTGACATTTACACTAGCATCACTTCATAGGTGTATTCTACTTTAGTAATGGTGGTATTTTTTTGATGTTATATTAAAGTTTTGAGTTTTATGCATGTAAGTATGAACTTTTAGGTGTTAGATACTGAAATACATAAGATTTGCATGATATGTATGTGTATACCCTTTATTATTTTTACTTTTATTGTTTTGCATTTGGAATTTTTATAGTCATTTTCTGTATGATGAGCTAACAGTCTTTGAGCTTTGTGCATTTGCAGATATATGAATGCATTTGTTTGCATCTTTTCATACACCTTACTGAGTTCACTATGATATTTGTTATAACATTACAAGCTTTTCCCATTGTGAAGACAACTAGCTTTAACACTGAAAACGAATGTCAAGCTGTAGCCCTCATTACATAATTATCGCTTTCTGAAAGAATCCTACTTCTAAGAGAATAAATAATAACAATTCAAGTCGATGGAATTTGTGTTTTTGAACATTTTAGGAAGCCTATGCTTTTTGCTATTTTTTTATAAATTCCTCTTTTGATATGATGGGGCTAACCTTCAGAATTTTCCAACTTGAGTTTTGATATGTACTAACTGTTAAAGCATTTTTTTTCCTTCTTTGCAGGTCAAGAAAATCATAAAACGTGTATTTCTTACATGCCCGACAGCTGAGGCTGCAATCCAGGTCCCTGCAAATTCACTTAGAACTATCATTGAATCTCTTGGTCTGCAAAATAAACGGGTTCGAGATATCCAGAATATGTCACGTCAGTATCTACAAGAAGGTTGGACTCATGTGACTGAGCTTCATGGAGTTGGCAAGTGAGTAATACCTTTGCGTACTGTATATACTTGGCTCTCTCTTTCTATAATATTGAAATTGAAATGGAAATTGCTCTAATTAGTTGAATATAGAATACGCCGAAAAGTTCTAAATCTGCCAGCAATATACTTGAGCATTTATTTATCTATCAACTAAACATAAGAAATTTAAAATCTTTTGCATTTGGTTTTATGCTGATTATAAATATACACGTGTAAGTGTGTGTCTATATATTGTTGAATTCAAAAGCGTTAAACAAACACGCCCAAGGAATAAAATGTTGAATAACGAAGAAGAAACAGTGAAGAACAATAAAATTGCTTAACCTTCTATTGTGAATGACCCCTATTTGTAGGCATAGGGATACTGTGTTACAATTACAAGTTTGTCCCCGAAATCATTACCTTTTGAGGGGGTCATATCGGTAAAGCACAAAGTATATATTAAAAGAAGTTGTCGAACTGATATCGAGTTTGGCGATCGATCATTTTACCGATCGACTGCCTTTGGTAGTGTTCCAGTGATTGTTTGTCTGTCTTTCTGTGAATGATTCCGAGGTCATTGGATTACCGACCGTTTGGATAGTTCTTTACATGATCGATTGATCTTATCCTCCACCCACCGTTCGTTCGGATAGCTCTTTGCATGATTGATCGGCTTATACTCCACTTACCGTCTACTCCCCTTTGATTGTTGTTCTTTCTTGACGCATACTGTGTTGTTGACCGGTCGCCCATTTCCCCAATAATCATCTTCTGTCATAGCCATCAGATTGCTTTGAGATTCGTGCCGTTGTATTTTTCCTGTAAATAAGTATTATATTCTTCTTAAAAGATGATATCCTCTTTTCCTCTCAGGTATGCAGCTGATGCATATGCGATATTCTGTGCTGGTAAACCAGAGGATGTAATACCTGATGACCACATGCTGGTGAAGTATTGGGAGTATGTGATCAAGTGGAGACGAGAGCACTGCTTGTTACAATTTGACTAGCTGTGCCTTTCTTCATGGCTGCTAAATTATACAACGATCTCATCTTTTTCCTCCATGTCCAGCCCTGCAACTCAGCTGATCCGCCATCAATTCCTCAAGTATGTTAGCTTTCATGATAAAATCTCAATTAAGAATCATGTTTTGCCAATATATATGTATATATATGCTAAATAGGATTGTTTTATTGAATTTGTTATCTAAGTTACACTTTGATGTTTTGTTGGTACATTCATGTTATGTATTTTGCATTAGTCCTCAAAGGTAAGAATCTGTTGTACTGTTTGATATATTAAATTGTGGACTATATATTCCATTTTAGAGTGAAGCTTAATTTATGAGCTTTTAATGAATGTTTTATCTGCAAAAGAAGTTGTGAACATGATTATTTTGTTGGTTTTCGTGCATTTGATGCTGTCTTATTACTACTTTTTCATAATCCTAGTTCGTTTTTAAAATCTTCATAATGTGTTGGAGTATTCTAAAATTGATTTTCATGTATATCAAAAATTTATTTCATTCAAAGTTTTGGTATCAGGAAGAAAGATTTGTATGTTGGATGAAATAGATTTTTGGAATTCACTGACCTGTTTGTTGCATAAATGCAGTAGAATTGACTAAATAAATCTGGGCTAAGTCCTTACTTATGAACACAAGAGTTAAATAACTATTTTAATGTATCAAAGCTGAACATAGCCGTGATGTATTTATAAGAAAGCTAATACTATTATCTCACCCAAGTTGCAAGTAATCTTGAGAGTTAGTGCCCTTGACGAAACATTTGAACCAAGATCTACACATTACCGCTCAATTATTGTGTATTTACGTTTGGTGTCCAACATCCAAACTTTAATTTTTACAAATAACATATGCATGGAAAGGTATATTTCATTTTTATGTGATATGAACGATTTGAATAATTTGAATGTAAAAAGACAGTTTCGGTATTTAGATATTGAAATACATAAAAAATTGGGCGGTATGTATTTAGATGCCCCATAAATTTTAATGTGCTTCTCAAATCTCCAAGCACTGAAAAGGGTGAACAAACATGACCAAAAAATGTTGGAAATTAATTTTGGGACCAATATAAATCGCTAAAATTTGCAAATTTACCATCAGAATTGTCCATCTCTTTGCAATGATTCTAATGCCACTAAAATCTCCCAAATTTTAGGAGTTCTTTGCTGCTGGGATCTTAGATCTTCCAGCTTTATGTGTTCTTTACATACATGTATAAGAGATGCTTCGAGAGCCGACAAGTACTACAAAGCAACAATGGAGCTCTAGAGCCCGTTGTCTTGGCATTGTGAAGCAGGCAGTGACATTTATTTTGTTATTATGAATCAGTTTTTTTTTTGGAGGATATGATACACATTTTAGCTCCTCCAATGATAGTGATGTGAAATGTGAGCAACAAAGCTGTAATGAACTCAAAATAGTATATCTTAAATAATTTTTTTTAAAGTATATGTTCTTATTTCTTTGGCAAAATAAATGAAATTTGTATGAATGATGATCTTGCATTTTGCATCCAATAAGGATATAGTACAACTTTTATACTTCTGTCATGTTAAATAATTAAAATAATAAGGGACATTTACAAGTCTAGCACCAAAATGATACATATTTACATTTCTAACCCATGAACTTTGTTTTCTATATTTATACAACCTAACTCTCGTGTATAACATCAAAAGTATCACTATTTTAACTTTTTAAGTGAAATAGGTAAGGTGTTAGAGTGGTATGTATGTAAATCTTCCATTTAACAAATGCAAAAACCAATAAAACTATTTGTCGGTCATGTCCAATCACATTACAGACTTCCATTTGAGATACATTGAAGAAAAATAAGAGATGAAAGAAAAGTTGCACACTTCACAATACAAAGTAATATTTTCTTTTAGCAACATATACACACATAACACACAACAATTCTCATTGTCGTTCTCCATTTTAATTAATAGGGATCATTTTAAATACACTAATTTTCTTTTACACTTTACCTTTTACTCTCTATTCCTTCATCAAAAAACTTAAAAAAACCTTTTAGTAATACATTTGATGTGATTCATACACAAACCTTCAAAGAAATGCGCTATGATCAAAATGCCAATTTCCCATGAACAAGTTCATACAAAAGTTTGGTAAAGTTTAATAAAATAAAATATGAGCATTGAAGCTGTTGCAGATTTCAACTAAATTCATTGCACTTTTAGAGATCTAGTCTAGTTCAACCTTCTCGTTCACATTTCCATTGAAGGGGAAAATGAAGCACTTCTCATTGGCTTCCATTGAAGGCGTGGCCATGACACATCAAATTGTAGCTGGCATTGGCTAGCCTCCCTTTCTCACTATAAAAGTCACACCTTTGATATAATAAAGAGAATTTATTATGGTTCCAAGTGTGAAAAAGTGAAAATATTGGTGTGCTCAAGTGTTAACAATAATCAAAATAGAATTTTTATATTAAATTCGAAAAACTTCTATTCTAACAAATTCAACCAAAGCTTAATCATACTTACAAGATGGTGTCATTCAACATATAAAGCTTTATTTTGCAGTACTAAATAAGAATTTGAGAAGTTTGATAAAACCATGAATTTTTATTTAAAAATGAATATGGTGACATCTCTATCAAAGAAGTTCCCTTTTTAGGGATGTTTAATGCTTTACATATCTCACGCCTAAACATTCATATTTACAAACATAACACTCAAAACGTTTATATAATATAAATAATTGGAAGAGATTTTAAGTGTAAAATTTTAAAATTATACATAATTTTAGTTTCTTTTCAAATATTGGACTCTGATTATACCAATGAATTGAAGGATAAATATTATGCACTATACTATTCTTTCTCCTATAACTACTCAAAAACCATCTCACCTCACAACTCAGAACATATACAATATGAAAACATAAAGATAGAGAGACCTGATTATTAGCCATATTTGATCAAATGTTCAATTTATAGGTGCTCAACGTTCTAGATTTTTTTTTTGGTTTTGTCAGGCAATTTAACATCTTCAGTTGCACATCCAACAGTAGTGCCTAAAAACTAGTTTATGGTCCTTGAATGCCCATATTTCTCATTTGTTTGATTAACGTTTGAAAAAATGTTTTTTTTTAACCTTAAACCATCATCGAATGTGGTTTCAAAATGAAATTGATTTTGAATGCGATAAAATTCATCAGGACTCCTATAGAAGTGGCAATTTCATTTTCACACTCAAAAGAGTGAAGACAATTACAGCTTTTCAGGCTTGTCTTCTAATTACAAGAAATCAAATGAGCATCATTATGACCCCCACAACACTGAGGTTATCAATCACCAATTTTTTTCATTTCAGCTGATGAATCTAAATATTCTTGCCATGAATAATTGGATCATACTAAGATTGGAAACTACTGCTTGAACCCATTTTCCCCCAATTACTTGTTGGTTAATGGCTAGGCCACCATTACCAAGTTTAGGGATACAAGTTAACATGGGCAACTCTTTAGCTTTGACAAACAATCTATAAATCTTGGTAGAATGATGCTAATGGATCTTCTCAACAGAGATTCCAATTTTGGTGTTCCAAAATAGGTTGCAGTGGATTTCCTAGCGGTTGTTTGTGTATTTTTCAGGGCTTTCAAATTGTCATAACCATATAAATAAAGGTGCAGTTGAGGTATTCGATGACCCATTGACTTACAAGGTCAAATGACAGAGTTGTTGTTAGTGGGATCATTTTAACATTATTTGTTATTACAATTGCATCAAGTTCTTTACTATTCATTTGTTTCTTTTCTCATATTGCAAAAATAAAAAAAAAAAGAAAACAAAATGCAAATATATTTAATACGCCATTGTCAACCAAGTTATTCTATAAAGCTTCGACAACTTGGAGTGCAAGTACTTCAAGCACGATAAAGAAATAAAAATATAAGCTTAAAGCGAAATGTCGGTTAAAGACATTTAATACAAGATTTCTGATTATTTTTTATAATTTATAAGCATATTAAATTATCATGGACATTTTTTATGCTATCCAAGTAAATGAGAAATTACTTGTCATAAATATTTGAGAGCTTTAGTTGAATTAAGATGGTGTAACCCCCATATTCCATGCCTTATATATAGGGCCTCTTCTATCACCATGGAAGAAAGAAAAGGGAGGCCGATTAAAAAAAAAGAAGGAAATTTACATAGCGCACAATATTTATGAATTTACATGTCTCACACCTAAAATTTCATATTTACATACATAACACTTTATATCTTTAAACATATGAATGAAAATATGTGTTTCACTTTTAAAAAATGAAAACAATGCCATTTTTTATGTGATAATAGATTTGATTGATGTGGGTGCAAATACGAAAGTTTAGTTGTAGAATATGTAAATACATGCCCTTTGAAAAAAGAGCTTTCACAATCTACACAAATAAATTGAGAGAGTATGAAAAAGATCTTTCATATTCTGCTTTAAACACCATTTTTACTACAAAATCTATTTAGTAATCTTAAAACTAGTTGCACAAATAAGTTGAAAGAATATATAAAATAACATCAACTTATGTGTACATAATAAATATAAATTATATGGCTAGGTAGAGATATTTTCTTTGAATTGAATCATATTATCGACACCTTCTCCATCTGCCACATCTATATCTGTATTACTGTTCATTGTTTTATCAATATGCACTCTGTTGACCTCACTTTTGGTTGAGGTCTAGTCTTTCTCTTTAGTAGCCTAGGGTCTAGCCATAGGACTTTTCTATTGACTATGCTTAGAGAACAAGAAAAAGGCACCCTCACCATTAGAAATTCTAAAGTCTTCTTTACTCAACTTGAAGTTCCACATATTGGTCATAACTTCTAGCACTTAGTAGGTAAGGTCATTATGGAGGAGCTCAAAGAAAGTTCCTATAGGGCTATTTGACCTTAGGATTGACCTTGGGTGTTAGTCTAGAGCTAAGACACTCACTTCACTCACAATCACTCATTACCCTAAACCCAGAATTTCTGGTCCCTTGAGCCTTTGGTAAATTCATGTAGATGGTCCCCTAAATCTATTAGCTTTAGGCTAGGGTTTAGCTAACGCCAGTACATAGAGGACCCAAATGGGGTTTCCAATGGTCCATGGCTTACTTTTGGTGGTTAGCACCCCAATTCTACCCAAAATACTCAGCCTGGCCTTTTGCCCCTAAACTCCCCCAAATTTCCTAAACACCCCCAAATCCCAAATTTGGCCAAAATTCCCAAATTTATCAAAAATACCCAAACTTGTTCAAAAATCATTTCAAACCTTTTGAAAACACCCAAATTACCCAAAATCACAAAAAAAATGCCAAATTACCAAAATGCCCCTCATGGGCCCAAAATTTCAAAAATTCTAAAAAATCCCAAAATTTTCTAAAATATTCCAAATATTACCAATTTCATTTTTTTTAACTACCACATGACCCAATTTGGCCAATTTGACCATCTTTGACTAAGACCCCCAAATTTGCCTTTAAAGGCCCAAATTTCCTCAAATTCAACTCAAATATCCATCAATTTGATCCCAATATACCCAAATTTCATTCCCAAAATCAAATTAACATTTAATATGACCAAAATAAACCAAATAAAAGCTCAATTGGCCCATGCTTTGAGCCCAATTTTGATTTATATCAAAGCCCCAATTTTTGTCACATGACCTAATCTCAACAAATTGAATCCATAGCCCCCTCAATTGGCCATGGTTTATGTTTAAAACTCTTTATAACATTCATACAGATCAAAATTCACCATTAATTGGCCTTGTTTAAGTCTCAATTTTATTTAATTTCAACTTAAGTCCAAAATCCCCAAATTGCCCTAAATTGGCTATGTCCCCAAATTTCACGAAATTGATTGCCTTAATCCCAAAATTGGCACCCAATTCATGTTGAAAAATCTTCATGGCATTTCTATTGATCAATCTCAACAATTAATTTGGACTTATCCCAAAGCTAGCCCAATCTAGACCCAAGGTTAGCCTAACATGCCCAAATTGACCAAATCTTCAAATTCTTTCAAATTGACCCTCCAATTGAACTCAAAATCTTTCAATCCTTCAAAAAAAAATGTTCATTACAATCATATACATTAAGTGCATCAAAAAATTGGGCTCAAGGACATGGATAGCCTAACCCAAACCTATGTTTTGGTCATTTGCACCCACTTGGACCCATGCACTAAATGTAGCGTAACCATCCCAAAGCCATCAAATTAATGACTCCACAGCCATTAGTTGGACCCTAAGACTGAGCCAAAACTCACCGAACCACCTAAGCTAAGCAATGGACCAATGGTCTCTTAAATGAAGGGATTTCATGCCATAATTGCTTAAGCTTAAGATTCTTTTTGCCAAAACTAAACCGAAGCCCATTAAATTGTTGTGACATATTACCATGGGTTCTCTGAGCTCCTAGCCACCTCCCGCTGCCATGGCCGGCCAACCTATTCGCCAGAGTAGCCAAAACCGAGGGCCACCCCATATTAAAATTCACCCAATTCAAACTCAGAGGCCATCTCACCCATTTTAAATTGTAGAGCCCCTCTGCCCTCCACCTAAGCATCACATTGCACCCAAACATTGGCCATGACAACCACCCCAAGACCATTTTTATAAAAAGCTCACCTCCACGATCATGGGAGGTGTGCTAAAATTTTCTCAGAGAAAGCTTTCCAAATCACTCACAGAGCTTCTTTGAGACCTCCTTAGTGCAATCCAACCATCTTCCCCCACTGATTCCCACCGTAGAAGCCCAATTTTGAGTTCAAATTTCTACCTAAAACCATGACAAAGCTTATTACACTCCCACAGTCCACCAAACTTCAATTGCTTGTACCCACACCTTCACAACACTGAAAGAAGACAAAGCCCCATCAAATTCACCTTCCACTGAGCCCCTAACATAGACTTTGATCAACACCTAAAATCATGCTTGGTCGAATTCATACCTAGACCTTACACCACAGCAAGAGGCTCAATCCCTAGCCTCTTTGGTCTCCAATGAACGTGCCAAACATCTCTGATTGAAGCTTCCCTTCTTAGAGCAAAGGTATTGAACTCCTCATCTTGAGCCTATTTAGATTCTCCATTTAGTTTAAGTTGATTTCATGCATCTTAACCCTATGTATATGTTCCTCTAGTCTAGATGAGCATTTCAAAAAAAAATTCCACCTAATTTGGTTGAGAAATGAGGGAGATATCAAGCTTGGAAGATGGACAGTTGTCAGGCTAGGCTATCGAAGATGATGACGGAGCGCCGTTCGATCAAGCGTGTATCAGATGGACAGTCAATATGATGCCGGACAACGCTTCGGGACATAAACCGCGGGCTGAGTCAGCGCTGAAGTGGATGGCATCGTCGAACGGGAGCGCGCTGTGTGGAGCTTCGGAGCTGCCTAGGATGAGGTGGCGCCGCACGTTTAATAGATAAATAGGGAATTAAAAAATTCAGAAAATAACCCTAACTTCAAAAATCCATATATTGGTGTATAAAAACCACAAAAATAAAATAAAAATACTATCTTGCTCAATGAATAGAGGAGAACAATGTGAATTAAATTTTGTGTCTATTTGATGCACTTTTGATTTTTAAAAAATCAATTAGGGTTAGGAGTATTTTGATTCTCCATGCATATAGACATTTCAATATAGCTTGAATTTTTGGCATGTTGTAGCCTCTATCAAGAGAAACAATTCTTGATTTTTCTAAAGTCAGAGAAGACCTCTAGATAGAGATCCATATTTTTCAAGTTTATGTACATTATTTGCTTAAATTAATCATAATAATTATGATGTTGCTTAGAAAAATCCAAGAAAATTTTGAAAGGTTTATGATGACTAGAAAACCTTTAAAAATTTCTTATGAGCCAAGTCATTCAAAATAAACCTAATTTGCCTAAACCCTAAAACACTAAGGTAATTAATTTTGGAAAACATAAACATCAAAATGACTTGATTTTTTATCTCCACTATTTTTTAAGATCCAACAAACTCCCCATAAAAATTTTGAAGCATTTTGAATCCATTTGATGACCTTGATTGAATTTTCAAGTTAAATATTCGTTTTGACATTAAAATAATTTTTAATGATCAAAATATAACTAAAAAAATTATGAAATCTTATTTTTGGAGTTCTCTATGATCAGGGAAATTTTATAAAAATAAAATTGTATTTAAAATAAAAACTTCATTTTTAGCCTATTTTTAAATATTTAAAATAATTAAAAAATCATAAAAATCATAAAAATAATAAATTCATGGTAATGTTATAAATTATTTTCTAAGCACTTAAAAACAATTGAAAATTTTTTCTTGATTTTCTAATTAAAGATATGTTATTTTGAAGCTTAAAATAATTTTTAAAGGCTAAAAAATGGATTTCCACTAAAATAATTTTAATAAATAAAAAAACCAAAAAAATATAAAATTTGATCCTCTGGGTTCTCTGACCTTAGGGAGATTTTCCAAAAGCACAAAACTTAATTTTCCCCATTTAAAATATTTTATATTTAATAAATACCCCAAAACTTAAAATAATTCTAATAATTCAAATAAAACTCAAAAAATCTTACAATTTTGTAAAAATGGTTCTCTAGCCTAGGTATACCACTAGTAAAAATTTCAAGTGATTAGGCTTTATCTTGGTAAGGTAAACAATTTTTCTTTAAAAAATCCTATTTTTGCATGAAAATAATTATATAAATTAAATTAAATTTTGAAAAAACACATTTTCTCCTTTGATGTCTTAATTGACCTATGAATAAGGTAGAATAAAAATTTCAAAGTCATTTCATTTGAATTTGACAAATTATGAAATGTTAGAGCCTTAGGGACAAAAGTGTAATTTCAGGAATTTGGCTTTAATTAACATTTAGGCATAATTCAAGGAGGAAAATGAGAAACCTCTGATCTTAATCAGCTTGTTTGGATGATTGAAACTAAAAATGGATTAATTGGTAAAAACCAACCTCACTTTCCTAATTAAAAGGATAAATTAATAAATTTCTAAATTATTAAAATTTGGAAGCTTATTAAAATTAAATGAAACTAGGACTTAGGGGTATGACTTTTGAGGTCAATAAATTAATCAATTTAATACCCCTATTTGATGTTCAAATGAAATTCAAATAATGAATCATAATCACCTAAAATTTAACATTTTTAAAATTAATTAAGACACTCACCTAGGCCTTAAGGGCTTAGTAGTGACCTAGGTTAAATCAAGATTGTTTAAATGAGGATTAGGAAAGCAAACATAGCTAAAATTTAACACCTTTAAAACACTACAAGCCCAATTAGGACGAAAATTTGGCTAAGCGTTCCAACAACAATAGCTTGCTCCCTTTATGAGTCTTCATTCACATAATCTTCAAAATTAAATTACAAATGATAATTACGCTACTCTTAGGGATAATTAGGACATCAATGTTCATTGAGCATTAGGACATTCATATGATGAATTATTAAGCAACAAAATAAGTTTAAATGAGCTCGAGGCTTTTCACCAGGTGATAAGAGAGAAGCATGGACCTGCTTTTTCCTCTTAACCTGTTAGATACCTCAGAGGTCTACTAAACTTAATATGCTTTGCTTAACAAAATCATCCTTAATTAAACCTAAGGACCCACCAATATATGACATAGGGTTAGGAAAACTACCAAAACCTTACTTTTCTGCCTCTACATGAACTGCCCTCACATGCATTTTAAGTTTCAGGTGGTGAAACGAGAAGACTCGCCAGGTACGCTTTTTATAGTTTATAGTGCTGCCTTTCTTGTACTTTTTATACTTGCAAACCTGCATGCTAAACAACGATGCCACCCTGCAGAAAACTAAAACTATCAGGATAACCACAAAACCAAAACCAAAACTAAAACTAATATCAACCAAGATAAAATCACCACCACAACATTCAAAATAGAAAAAAAAACTCAAAATTTAATCACAAATATCACACAAAACAACAACTACTACTAAATTAAGACGAATCTATCGGATGATCGATAACCCCTCGGAGGAGGTAACCTACGGTTGCTAACGAGGCTTCCCACGATCTAAATGAAATTATGGAACTCATTATGTTGAGTTTAGTAAATTCATTTGGACTAAGTGAATCCAATAGAAAATAGTGGTGTCGGAACGAGGGAACCGTGGTATCCAAACCAGTGTTGCTCTATTCAACTTTAACATCCCCCATAAAATTTAAAGAACTTCAACCATAGGGCCACCAGATTTGACATCATAACTTGACACCCTAGAAAACTCAAACTCGTCATGGCAAGGAGCTTGGATAGCATGGTGGGCAACACAACCATCTTCAACAGCAAAACCTGTCTTCCCCAGCTAAACCATTCATTCCTTAGAATTAAACAACCAAGCCATAGGGTTTTGAGGTTGTTTTCTTATGCAACATAAATCCTCACCTCATCTTTAGGCATTTGTATAGCTTTGTTTACAATCTAAGCTCTAACTCATTTTAGGACCCAGTGCGGGAACAACTTAACAACGCACAATGCACAGGTGGAACTAGTCCACTAGCACACCTATTGGGGGTCCTTCCCCACATGAGGATGAAAAAATTCCTTAATGGCCTCTTGAACCTCTCTGTTCAAAGGTGGTCGAACAAACGATCCTAAAGTCCAAAGAGTTGGTCGTACTTTTCTAAGACAGAAATGGGTAAGGTATGCCAATGAAAGAAGGGTAATTTGGTCCAACAGAGACATGAACACATTGTCGATGTATGAAGATAAGATTCCCTGATTTAAATGGAGAGAGAAGCTACTCCCCAACGGAGTCGCCAGAAGTTGTCGACACTATTTTTGGTTAAGAAGTTGCCCGTTGGAAGCTGTCGGTCACCGGAATTGAAATCTCGTCTCCCACTTCAGAAATGCATTTAATTTACATATATATATAAGTTTTAGAAAAATATGAAATCAAACTAACCCAAAAATTTTCACAGTTTAAATGAAAGAGCATTATACCTCAAACCCTGTATCTATCCCGAAGGATAAACACAAGACTTGAGGATGTGGCTCGATCAAATAAACTAAGAAATATATGACATCTGTTTGGTCTGCAAAATCATTTTATTTGTCAACAATATCCCTATTTAATATGAAGAACTAAATAAGGTTTATATTAAGCTGGGTTCGGACAAGCTTCCTATAAGGGCAAGACCCTATAGTTAATTACATCTTAAATGACCGAAATCACCTAAGAAAACTCTCGATAAAAATCAGGAAATATTATCTTCAAAGAGGTAAAAAAAATAGGACTTTTCAACGAGATCGGACGAAGAGGTGTGAAAAGTGATTTTCTCAAATTTGGAGAAATTATTATAGAATTCAAAGGAGGAAGAACTAGGGAATGTCATAGATCTGGAGGAAAACCTCAGTGACTTCCCAGTCTATCCTATTGTTTAGCTTCAGTTTTGAAGAGAAATTATTTAAATGTTTCATCTTGCCCATTTTCTTTGTTTAGGACTTACATTTGTTTGAAATGATCACACAAATAGCCTGGAAGATGTGAGGATTTAGATCGTGATAAATGACAACCTTGAAATCCTAAGATGAGTTAGGGCTTATACTGTACAACAGAGCTGTACAAAGGCCTAAAGATAAGTTGAGGATTTTTGTTGCACTAGGCAAACAACCTCAAAATCCTATAGATTGTTGTTTAATTCTAAGGAAGGAATGGTTTAGCTGGGGAAGACAAGTTTTGTTGTTGAAGATGGTTGTGCTACCCACCATGCTACCTACAAGCTCCTCGTCGCGGCGAGTTTAAGTTTTCTATTGTGTCAGGTTATGATGTCAAATCAGATGCCTTATGGTTGAAGTTCTCTAAAGGTTATGGGGCATATAAAAGTTGATTAGAGCGACATCGGTTAAGATCCTACGATTCCCTCGTTCCGGTACCACTATTTTCTATTAGAATCACTTAGTACAAATGAATTTACTAAACTCAACTTAATGAGTTTCATACTTTCATTTAGACCGTGGGAAGTCTCGTTAGCAATCGTAGGTTACCTCCTCCGACGGATTCCCGATCATCCTATAGAAACGTCTTAATTTAGTTGTAGTTGTTATTTTATGTAATGTTTGTGATTAAATTTTGAGTTGTCTTATATTATTGTGATGATGAATTTTATCTTGGTTGATTTTAATTTTGGTTTTAGTTTTACGGCTATCCTAACAGTTTTTGTTTTCATGCAGAGAGGCATCGTTATTTTAACATGTAAGTTTATAAGCATGAAAGTATAGTGCGGAAAGTAAAAGAGAAAATGGTACTGTAAACTATAAAAGTGTACATGGTGAGTCTTCTCGTTTCCACCTTCTCAAAGGTCAATACTTGCAAGGCATGTATATAATATTGTAAAGAACTTAATTTTCATGAGTAAATGAAGGTTTAGCTACCAAATCCCAAGTTATGATTTAGTTGAATCTAGGAAGATCCTAGTAGATGATTTTAGGACAAAATACGATAAGTTCAATTTGTCCTTCAAACCGTACAAAAGATTCCAAAGTGCTTGGAACATGACCCTGAACTACTTTGAGGCTCTCTTGAATTATTTCGAGTTCATTTTGAACTTATCATATTGTTCCATCAATCATCCGAGGTTAAAGTGTGACTACATCGTTGCACTTTAAAACTTAAAAATTTAATTAACCCTAGGATAGTGTACTCGATTAATCAATTGATGTTTCATTTAAGAGTTATGCGAGTGAGTGCCCCTAAGACAAGTTTGAGTTATTTAAGATTGTGGTGCCCACAAGTAAAGTTAGACTTGGAGTGTTTAAAGATATTCATTATTAGTCCGATTATCCTCTAAATCAAATCAAATGAGCTTAGATATCGAGCCTAGGTAGCAATCATAATGGGGAATTTGGTGAAGGTTAAGATTTTAGTTTAAATAATATGTATTTTCATTTAAAGATCACATTATCATCAATTTTGGGCTTAAGGAAAGTAAATTATCATCCTTTTAGCTTAAGCCTCTCTCTTAAGAAACTTTTGATATTTGTTAACTTCTAAGTCATGAAGATTATGGGAGATTATTATCTGTTGATGTTGTGCAAAGGTGGTGGATGAGTTTCTACCTGATAATCCCATTGTATTTCCATCATTCAAACATGTTTAATAGGATCAAAGTTACCCATTTATCCCTGGTTAACCTTAATTTTTGATTAAGGTGAAAAAGTCCAAAATGACTACCTTTCCATTGGGGGACCTCACCTCATAACTCTTTAAACATGACTCAAATGACTTTGAGGATTTAAAGTGTTGTATTCACGAGGTAATTAAAATGTTAGAGGAGGATATGTGGACCTCTCAAATTTTGATTTAATTTAGATAATTATTTAAATTTAGAAAATAGAATTTTTAAAAGTTAATTTATTTAATAATCCAAAATAAAATTAATATTTATAGAAAAATTATTAGAGGTTTCCTAAGGTCAAAGAAACACTTTGAATTTCATCATTTTTTAATCAAATTTCTATTTTTATTATTTAATTTTAGATCAATTTTCATGATTTATTTAAATGAAAAATAGTGTTTTAATTACAAAAATTATTTTTATATTTTGAAAACTCAAATAATCAAATTTTATATTTTGTGATTTTTAATTTATTTAATATAATTATTTTAGTGAGAAATATGAAAAATTCACTTTTAAGCCTTTAAAATTTATTTTTTATCTAAAAAAATTAGGAAAAAATGTCCTAATGAATTCTAAGTGATCAGGGGACATTCCCACTCATTTTGAACCATTTTTTGTATTTTTGAAAAGTTTGATTATTTTAATTATTTTTAATCAAAATATATTTGAAAAATGAAATATTTTCACAAAAATGGGTTTTATTTTTATAAAATGCCCTTGATCACAAGGAACTGAGAAAAATGATTTTCATAATTTTTTAAAGCATATTTAATTTAATATAATTATTTTTATGCAAAAAACAAGGTTTCCTTAAGAAATCCATTTTAGTGTCTAGGTTAAGTCAAATAATATTGGTATTTTTACAGTGGGTAGACATAATTTTTATGAACAACGTGGAGTTGATTTTGTTAATTTTTAATATGTATCTAATTTACTCGAATTAATACAAGGTATTTACATTTAACTAAGTATATAAATTCACAAAATGATTCAAAACATCAAAATATTTTTCCTAGATGTCTCTTACCACAGGAAACCTACTAAAATTGTTCTCATAATTTTCAAAGTGATATTTTGGTTTATGTTATTAAAATAAGCCAAATGGTTACCTTAGCTTGAAAATTAGGGTTAGAAGCATAGAGATGCCCTCTGACCTTGGAAAAATCACAAAATATGGCCTCTCTTATGAGGAACAAACCCTTAAATTTTTAAGCCATGGTGAAATGTCTTAAGTCATGGAGAATTAAAATACCACAGAGAGTATTTAATTAATTAAAAATCAAGGAGTGAGAAAATAATTTTTATTTTTAGTCAGATGGTTGTGGTAGCTTAGATTGGTCCCAACGAACATTTAGATGAAGTCTCAAGCCTTGATGATTGGTCTATGTATGATTTCGAGCAAGCTCGATTTTAGGTGTTGATCAAAGTCTATGCTATGGGCTATTTCAGAGGGGGCTTTTGTGGGGAATCAACTTCTCTCACTGTGGGGATGGTGTGTGTACAAGTAATTGAAGTTTTGTGAGGTGTGGAGCTGTTGAGAGTTCTGTCCTGGTTTTAGCAGAAATTTGAGCTCAAAATTGAGCTTCCACAGTGGGGATCAATGGGGGAAAATGGTGGGCTTGAATTGAGGAGGTCTTAGGGAGTCTCTGAGAGCAATTTGGTAGAGTTTCCTTGAGAAAATTTCATCTCTATCCTCTTAGCCATGGAGGTGAGGTTTAAATAAAAATGGCTTAGGGTGGCTGTCATGGCCAATTGAGGGGTGCAAAATGGTGCTTAGGTGGAGTGTTTTGAAGTGTTATAACCAATTGGAATTGGCCAGCTCAGATGGGTGAGTTTGGGTTTGTATTTTGGCTTGGGACTCTCTATTTTGGTGTTTTCTAGCCACTAGGCCGGCCAGCAAGGCCAGGAGGTCAGGTGAGCCAGTGGGAGGGTTAATTATAATTAACCCTCAATGGATGGGGAAGATTTTTGGTTAAGGCCAATAAATGGGCATAAATCCATTAATTTGGGGATCCATTGGTCCATAGCATGTCATAGCTGGTCCAAAGAGGTTTAGCCTGGTAAATAAGGCATGCTTAGTGACTGTGGGGACATTAATTTGGTGACTTTTCGATGAATAAGTCAATTTTGGTGCATGGGTCCAATTTAGGTCCAAATGGATAAAAGTTGGGTTTGGGTTTAGCTAGCCATGACTTTCAACCCAATTTATTGATCAACATCATGTAGATGATTGTAATGAATATTTTTGGTGAAGGTTTGAAATGATTTGAGTTCAAGTGGGGGTTCAATTTGAGGGATTATGGAATTTTGGCCACTTTGGGCATGTTGGGCTAGACTTGGGTCTAGATTGGGTTAAGTCCAAATTGATTGTTGAAAATGGTCAATAGGAATGTCATGAAGAGTTTTCAACTTAAATTGTGTGCCAATTTTGGGGCTAAGGCATTCAATTTGGTAAAATTTGGAGACATAGCCAATATGGGGCAAATTTGGGGATTCTTGGGCTTAGGTCAAACTTAAATGAAAATGAGGCCATACCAAGGCAAATTGAGTGTCAAGCTTGAAGTTTAGAAAGGATATGAAGAGTTTAGGATTCAAATTGAGGCCAATTGAGTAGGCCATGGGATTCAATTTGGTGGGATTAAGTCATAGAGACAAAATTGGGGGTTTGACTTTGATCAAAATTTGGCTCAAAGCATGGGCCAATTGACCTTATATTTGGTTTAAATTGGTCACATGGAAGGTGAATTTGAGTTTAGTATTGAAATTTAAAATTGTAACGAAATTAATGGACATTTGAGGTGAATTTGGGGAGATTGGGCCTTTAAAGGCAATTTTTTGAGGTTTTAGTAAAAATGGTTAAATTGGCCAAATTGGGTTCAATTGAAGGGTCCAAATGGGTTTTGGAGACATTTGGAGTGATTTTGGATGTTTTGGGGAAGTTTGGGGTGCCAAGGGTATTTTTGTAATTTTGGCAATTTTGGGGGTATTTTGGTAAATTTAGAATTTTGGGTGGTTTTGGGTAGCTTGGGTATTTTCAAAAGGTTTGAAATGATTTTTGAATAATTTTGGGTATTTTGGATGAATTTGAGGATTTTGACCAAATTTGGGATTTGAGGGTGTTTAGGTAATTTGGGTAGGTTTAGGGGTAAAAGATCAAATTGTGTATTTTTGGTAGAATTGGGGTACCAACCACCACATGTGAGCTATGGACCAATGGAAACCCCATTTGGGTCCTTTATGTACCGGTCTTACCTAAACCCTAGCCTAGGGCTTGTGGGTTTAGGGGACCATTTACATGAGTTTCCCAAAAGATCAAGGGATCAAAAACAATAATTTTGGGGTTAGGGTTGTGAGTGATTGTGGGTGAGGGTGAGTGCAAGTGAGTGAACTAGCTCCAGACCAACACCCAAAGTCAGCCCTAAGGTTAAGTAGTTCTATGGGAACTCTCCTTGAGCTCCCTCATAGTGACCCCACCAACTAAGTGCTAAAGGTTAGGACCAATATGTGAAACTTCAAGTTGAGCAAGGAGTGTAGAATTTCTAATGGTGAGGGTTCCTTTTCTAGTTTTCTAGGAATAGTCAACATGAAAGACCTATGGTAGACCCTAGGCTACTAAAGAGGAAAAACTAAACCTCAACCAAAAGTGAGGTCAACATCAACATTTACTCAATTACTTTCATGTCTCTAAAGTGCATCATCTATATCATGTGGGGTCGGATCACAATCCCATTGTGCTTTCTCTTGCTTTTACTCCCAAACCTGCAAATTTTCATTTTATATTTCTTAATATTTTGACTACTCATGATAATTTTCTGAGCACTGTGAAACAGGCCAGGCACACTAACGGTGTTTAAAACCCTTGGTATGTACTATGGAAACTTCATAAACAGGTAGCTGCTGGATTAATGAAGTGGAATTTTCTTCATTTTGGGAATATTCATAATAGGGTTAAAGAGGCTCGGAAGGTTGTGGATAGCTTGGAAGCTCAAGTTATTTATAATCTGCAACATGTTATTGATTTGGCTCAAGCACATAATAAGCTGATCGAAGAGCTTAATTTGGAAGGGAAGTTTTTACAGCAAAAAGCCAATGACATTTGTTTTACTAGTGGTGATGGAAATACTAAATTTTTCAATGCTTCTATTAAGCATAAAAGGAATTTGAATATTGTTTTAAGTATTAATACTATTGATGGGAGGAGTCTCACTAACAAAGATGATATTGACCATAATGTTGTGGAGTATTTTAAAAATCTATTTCAATCTTCCTCTCAGGTCCTACCTATTGTTTCTGAAATTTTTTAAGGTGAAAGGGAATTTACCTCTAAAATAAAAATTATTCATATTCCCACGGAACAGAAATTTTTTTTTGTGTTTAAGGAGATTAATACTAACAAGTCTCCTGGATCTGATGGCTTCACTGCTGCTTTCTATATAACTAGTTGGGAGATTATTAAAAAAGAAGTGACACAAGCTATTCAAAGTTTTTTTCAAGGGGAGGACCCTAGGAAATATTTTACTTCTTCGCTTATTGTGCTTATTCCTAAGGGAAATGACAAATCTAGATGGGATGAATTCAGACCTATTTCACTCACTTCAGTGATATCCAAAGTTATTAGCAAACTGCTTGTCAATAGATTACAACCTATGCTGAGTAATATCATCTCTTTGCAACAATCTGCATTCATAAAAGGGAGGGAGATAACTGACAACTTTTTTCTAGCGCAAGAGATGCTGGAAGATTTGGATGAGAAGTGTTAGGGAGGCAATACGATTCTCAAAATTGACATTAAAAAGGCTTCTGATACTATCGACTAGGATTTCATATTAAATATCATGCAGGCCAAAGGTTTTCAAAATAATTTTTGCTCCCTCATTCGTAGTTGATTGGTTAATAATCATTATTCTATTCTAATTAATGGTGATTCTTATGGTTTCTTCTCTACCACTAGAGGAATAAAGTAGGGAGATCCTCTATCCTCAACTATTTTTATTCGTGCTTTTGATTATTTCTCAAGGTTAATTAACTATTTGCAGATGAATAAGCCTTATACTCAATACTCGCATAGATCTTCAATTATGGTTAGCCAATTGACATATGCTGATGTTGTCATTATTTTTAGAAATGCCAGTAAATCAGACATTAAATCTCTTATGCAAGTACTGGATACTTTTCAAGATAATTCAGGCTTGGTTTTCAATAAAGATAAATGTAATATTTATTTTGGAAAATCTGTCAAAAGCTCTACTGTGAATTGGAGTACAAATTACACTGGTTTTCATGCTGCCTCTCTGCCCCTTGAATATTTGGGAATAAATTTGATTAAGGTTCGTCGAAAGCAAAGATGATTAGATGATCTCATGGATAAGATCAAACATAGAATTAATGATTGGAGGAACACTTTTCCTTCAAATGAGGGTCGCATTACCCTCCTCAGAAGTGTTTTATTAAGTATCCCTTCATATGCTCTTCAAATCCTGAATATTAAGAGAAGTACTCATAATCAGTTGGAGAGATTATTTAATCATTTTCTGTGATTGGGTAACCAATCTAGAAAACATTGGGCATCATTCGCTAAAGTTGCCAAGACTATTGCAGTAGGGGGTTTTGGTTTTAAAAGTTTGAAGCAAATTTCTGATATTAGTATGTGGAAGTTGTGGATTAAATTTCATGTTAATAATTCATTATAGGCTCGTTTTCTTCATCATAAGTATTGTGCTCTATCTAATCCGGCCATCGTTCAATGGAAAGTGGGGGATTCTAAAAATTGGAAAGCCATATTGAAAGCTAGAGAAGTTACAAGAAAATTCATATTTTGGGATGTGGGTGAAGGAAATATATCATTTTGGCATGATAATTGGGGCTTAGGAGATATGGATTTATCTACTAACACTCTACAGAATAATAAGATGATTATTTATGATGTTTGGTTGGAAGGGAATTGGGTTGTTAATAAATTAAGGTCTCTTGTTGGGGAGAAAACAGATTTTGTGGCTAAGATTCCTATAAATAAGAAAGGTAAAGACACCCGTTTCTGGAAAACTACTTCTAATATCTCACCTTCCAAGTTGCTTTATTTGAATTTATTTACTCATGATAGGTGGCGGTGGAGAAAATTTATTTGGAATAATTTTCTTACTCCTTCCATCTCTTTTTTCTTATGGAGATATTTTCTTAACATGCTTCTTCTCGATGATATTCTTAAACTTAAAGGGCTGAAATTTGCTTCACGATGTCATTTATGTAAGAATGAAGAGGAATCGATGGTGCACCTTTTTTTCCTTTGTCCTTATGCTAAAGAAATTTGGAATACATTGGGAAAGCATTTTCATATAAATTGGTTTGATTGTAATGGCATTAGTAGCTATGTCCTTAAGTGGAAGGCTACAGATATGATGGATCCCAAATTGGCTAGCTTCCCTTTGTTGGTGAATTGGTTTATTTGGGTGGCAACGAATGATCATAAATATCAAAATTTGGGTTTGGTTCCTAACAATATGGATTCTTACATTCTTGCTTATTTATTCCGGGCTTTTGGTATTTTGGGGTTGAATGCGAAATTACATTAACCAAGGGTGGGTAGGACGGTCACTCTGATAAAGTGGCAACCCCCTCCTATGGGTTGGATCAAAGTGAATATTGATGGAAGTTGGACTTCAAGGCGGCTGGTGCTGGTGGTGTTTTTAAAGATCACTTAGGCTTGTGCAAGTGTTTCTTTGCTTCTCCGATTGTGGCATTATCCCCTTTTGAGGCTGAATGCTGGGCTCTGTTACTTTCTTTGCAGGTGGCTATCATTTTTAAATTCTCGAATCTAATTATTGAGACCAATTCTTTTAATCTCTATAAAGATTTTGAGATGAATACTCTACCCAAGTGGAATGTAGTGATTATTTGGAATAGAATTAGAGAACTAATTGAAAAGTTCAATCTTTCTATTCGTTTGTCTCATATTTTAAGAGAGGGAAACCCTCCGGCTGATTGGTGGGATGGGAGAGGCAAAATTGAAGAAAGGTTATTTGTTGGTGTTTCCCCTATCGCTCATCTAAAATGTTTCCTGTGGGGAGACTCTATAGAGTTGCCTTTCATTAGGCCATGAGGTGGTTCTCGGGGATTACTTGCCGCTCTTCCTTTCTATGATTTGTTATCTTATTTTTGTGGTTTATATCATTGGTAAGGAAGTTTTTTTATGATCTTGGGGTTATTTGATGCTCACGGTTTGCTGCAGACATGGATTTTTGAAGCAGAATTTTCTGTTTTCTTACCCCTCCATATGTGCTATGGGAAATTCTGGAAACTCTAGTTTGCTGCCCTTGATTTTGTTTACCGCTGCAGGTTTGGATTATAGTGGTTTAGGGGCAAGGTGTTTATATACATCCCCTCTCAGAATTTTAAGCTACTCAAATTTGGCTGCCACATGTTCCATCGGATTGGGTACAAGGGGCGTAATTTGGTTTTGATCGGCCCCTTTTTCTTGTTCTGTTGGAAATATTTTTATTACATGCTTTATCATATTTGGATGCCTTCCTCTTACGGGTTCAAATTATGGTGTTATTATTTTCGGTTGGAAGTTATGGTGCTTACTCCTACCTCCTATAATTTTATGATTACGGACCATGTTGTTTCATCAACTCTCAATACTCTTTATTCTAATGTGGGGGATAACATTACGTTTTATGATCTTTTTGATACTTATCCCTATCATTAGCAGAGACAGGAATTTTAATCATGGTTGCTATTCTTGCCCATGTCTTCACCTCTTCTGGCCTAAGACTACCTTTACTGGAATGCTATCTTTTGTTACGTCTCTTTGTATTGTTGGTTTTATTCTACTTGCAGGACACGCATACATCGTCTTTTGGAGAAATTTATGTTGGTATAGTCAATTTTCCTGCAGTGAACTTCCTACTGAGAATTTCACTTCTTTCACTCATGATTTCGGCTATGGTGCATTTTCTTCTACAACGTTTGGGACCTGCATTGTTTAACACAGTCTCTAATATGGTGGCACATCGAGTTATTTGGACTATTTGGACTACTAAAATTGCTGCATCCTGGATAACTTTGGATTTCTTTATTCGACTTTGCTGGTTAGATTTTTTAGTTTTGGTATACTTATTTATGCTTGATAAACTTTATGGTTTTTGTATATGTTCTCTTTATTGTTTCGGGTGGAGTTGTAAGCGGATGAGGATTCCCTTTTATGAGTGCGTTATGTATTCTTATTTATTTTTAGTTGGGGATCCTATCCCACCAAACTTTGTACCAAATTTTTAATTATTAACATGTAGGGAGACGAATAATGCTCCTTTAATTAAATATATTATATATTATCACGCATGCATATATATTATCACGTCATGCGTGACTTTTAATATAAATAATATATATGTATATATATTATAGTAATAATAATGATATTATTATTATTATTATTGATATCGTTCACGTGTTTTTCTGTCTGAGCACGTCTTCGACATAGAATGAATGCTCTTCTAATCAAAATCGACATTCTGAGAGTACTTGTGCGGTCCGTTTCGTCATTTAGGGTCGTCCGGACAGCTCTGTCGATGATCGGGTTAAATATGCGTCAATTTAATTTTCGTCGAAGTTTTAGTTCGCAATCGATTGCTTCGTTAATTAATTTTAATTTTGATTAATTATGAGACAAATAAATGTGTGGGTGACGTGAATTTTGACATTTATGCGCGTCGATTGTCCGAATCATGATTTTTGTGCGCGAATGTACGAAAGTCGTAATGGATGTTCCAAGGCTTCTAAACCCTATAGGAACTCATCCTCGAATCCTCACTAGTTGGTCTTAAACTTCCAAGTGTTGGAGGTTTATGACCAGCCACATAAGGTTTGGAAGAGAGTTAGAAGGTGGTTTGAATTTCTATATATGCGGGTTCCATCTCTAGTCTTCTAGAAAAGCGAAAGGAAAGTCTTATGACTAGATCCTAAGCACTAAGAGGAAAGAAAGACCTCACCAAAAATGAGGTCAAAACATGCCATGGTGGCAAGGTAGTCACTTAGATGGAAGAAAGAAGAGCTCTGGTGGCCAATTGGGTTGAGCCAGCTCAAGGGGGTGAATTTTGGGTTTTTACCATTTGGGCCCTCTTGGGCATGGGGTTTTCTAGTGGTTGAGGTGACCAGCTGGCCAGGTTTAGGTCACCTCTGAGCTCAGGGAGGTCAGGGGAAGTGAGTGGTTAGCTCAATTTGGTTTTAGGTAGGCTCCAAGGTGAAGAACCAAAGGAAAAATTTAGGTTGAGTGAGCT